>JAHZMY010000360.1:0-11425 GCA_027743915.1 Seira sanloemensis
CTTGCATCTGCTATATATTTCTCCCTAGAATTGATTGCACATTTCAATAAAAAATGACTTGCTTTTTTTTCTCGGTTCTCTGAAAAATCCCTATGAAAGACGTTACCACTTACCACTTTGTTTTTACGTTTTTACACGGTCTTTATTACAAAATGGGGGAAAACAGAAAAGATTTTAAAGAGCTTGACTATTTAGCTGTACATTAAAAATGTTTTGCGATTTAATTGTTTTTTTGGCCTTTATAACTTTTGGTTTAGAATTTGTCCACTTTTTTCCTTTGACTTGATTTGAATCTGTTTGGAAGTCGGAGTCGAGGTGACCTGACCATATTTAATAATGCAGTAGCATTAATGTAGATGTACTCGTAATTATGTATGTTTATAGGATTTTTTGAAAACTCCTTTTTTGGATAAATTGGGGGAAATGAGAGCATTTTTGCAATCTGCGTTTATGTATGTATGGCTCGTAGACCCTCTCCTTCCCAAAGACTGACTGAGAATCAGTTTTTGCTGGAACTGTTTCTTGAAAAAGTATTGTTTGGTGAAAAAGTGCACAAGTCATGAAGTTGATAAATGTTTATAGTAACTTTTTGTCTCTCCCTTTTGTTGATATAAATGGCGCAGTCCGAAAAACAAAATCCTACACAATATTTTTTACACATTTGTTTTGTGAAAAGCCTACTATTCACGTCAAAGGTGGAGCTCCAGGTTCTTGCTTAATTTCCGCAGGACCCAATTCGCCAGTCCTTCGGTCCTGATAGATAATCTGAAAATTGGCATATGATTACTCATGAAGGTCATGAGAGATTGAAGTGGAACGTCTGATTTAATTTTTGTTTTGGTTTTGCCTATTTTCGTTTTTTATGTTTTTTTTGCGTGTGTGAAATTTGCTTAGCTAATTACCTTGGCGGTAGTTGCCTGAGCGGCTTGCAATTGTTTAAATGTTTCTGGGTCAAGCACCTCGATGGAATAAGTTTGAATACGGTTTGAGTCGAAAATTCTAAGGATTTGTGGCGATTCAATGATGTTTCTCGCTATGCCCCCAACGGTGATTTGATGTTGTTGAGCTTGTTGTTGTTGCTGCTGTTGTTGCTGCTGCTGCTGATTCTGCAAATTCTGTAGGTTTTGAAGTTCTTGTTGCTCTTGAAGTTGAGATCGGAGAGATTCTGCTTCTTGGTGGGTGCGATCTTTCAGCTCCTGAAGCATGGTTTTCATCATTCCGGCGGCGGTGACTAGCTTTTCCACCATCTTGACCCAAGCAAAAAATATTAAAAAAAAGTTGTTAGCAATCGAGTTTTTAAAAAGTTCTTTTCGAAGGAAAAGGATCATTTTAGTAAAGACAAGATGAGATTTTTTTAAAAATTGGTATGCCATGGGAAACAAAAAAGCGGAGCTAAAACTCACAGCACAAGACTGCCCTACGCACACCTGTCCAAAATCTGAACTGAAATTAAGTTTGGAAGGAGTTGATGCTGAAGGAGTAGCTATAGGGTCGATTACCTCCTCGAGGTTTTTCCATAAGTCTTCCGTGGTTACGGCCTGGTTCATTTTGAGGAAGGCCAGAGGGTTGAGGGAGTTGACTCCGAGGGGAGTTCCTGGGGTGCCCACTTCTGACGACTCATCCGTCGTCGAGTCTTTCGATGTAAGTCGTTCTAATTTGGCCTTGTTCTGGTCTGTTGACTGATTCTTCCGCTTTCTCTGGTACGGCGTGAAGGGCCTTATCGGACCAGTCTGTGGACAAAGTCAAATCATTATTATTTCATTTGTTAACTTCCAGATTTAAAGTCTTGACGAGGTTCAGCCCGTTAGTGAGAATATATAAATAATTGGATAAATAAAACAAATAATTGGAAAGAAATGACTTACGGCGGCAGCGTCGTCCACGCAATTGGAACAGATACAACTGGAGGCGTGGGGCACGAGGAAGCCTTTGAGCCGAAACGGCTTCCTCCCATGTCAGTTGGGAGATGGATTGTTGCACTTTGTTTGACACGGGTGGAGGAGGTTGCGATTGTTGCGACTGATGCTGCTGGACTTGCACTTCTTGAACGTGTTGCACATGCTCGGTGAGCTGTTGCTGCTGGAGTTGCTGTTGAGGTTGGAGCTGATGTTGCTGTTGGAGCTGGTGGTGCGCCGCGAGCGTTTCTGGCTGAGCGAGGGACACCGATATTGCTGTTGCCGTTGTTCCACTCTGAAATGGAATGGACGTGTATTTATCGAGTTGAGGCGAATAAAATTCCACTTTATCTGCAAGTTTGTGACAACTTACCCCATCCGCGTCTCCAATTACAGTGTATGGGACAACAGGAATGGTGATAATGCTCGCCGTAGTAACGTTCGCGCCGTGATGTTGGTGGTGATGATGATGAGCGAGTTGTGCAAGTGGATCGTCGGCCGTGACCACGGTGCCGTCTTCGACGTCGACTTTGATCTGAATTTCTGCAGGCTGGCCGTCCGCGGTGCAGCTCAAATTCGGGTCTTGAAGCACAGGAACATTGACGTTGACGGGGAGGGAGACGACGGGTTGAACGGGGATCGAGACTGGGACGGTTCCGTCGACGAGTGCGTGAGCTGTTGTCACAGACTCCACCTCGGAGCTCCGCCCCTGGTGATCCACCACACTCACGAGCGTCGCGTTTCCTGTGGATGTGACCACAGCACCGGGTCCAGCCCCTGCAGTGCCGTTGCAAGTGTGAGTGCCAGCGGAAGCTCCGGGTATGCAATGGTGCGCGTGCAGGCACTGCGCGTGGTGAGGGTGATGCGAGAGATGAACCTCTTCTTGGTGGTGCACGATGGTGGGCGCCTGATGCAGCCCTGTCGCTCCGTTGTCGACTTGCACTGTGCCGTTGGCGGTCACTCCTCCGTGCCCGTTTGCTCCCGATGTCGTCACACAAATGACATTGTCAATCTGCTGAACTGACACATGTTCCTCCCCCGTCTCAGGTGTCTCATCGGGGATTTCCGTGTCTTCACCTTGATCAGTGATTCCTCGACCTTCGTTCCGTTCCGACATGGCTCGGTCAACGTCGCACTCACGCTGCTCCGGTGTCACACACAACAACTTCAGATCAACCTCCACTTCACTGTCAAACCAAACTCGCAGTCTGAAAAGAGATCGGGATCACGTCGAGAGTTTGACACCGGTGGCCCACCAGCGAAGAGGGAGATGCTCACCTTTCCTCCACCCTCGCGGCCTCTTACTCTCCCGATGATGAAGTGTTCACAACCATTTAGCAAATCAAGTGGTCACTCGCTCTGCATGTGGAGTCACTTTGTTTTGAAGCGGAAACTCGCGGTGCTATTATTATTGTTATTATTATCACGGCGGCGACGACGACAAATGACGACGACTTAGGTCGGTGATGATGATGAAAAATCTAACAGTGTTGTTAAAAATCGGCGGTTTGCGATTTGGATAGGAGAGATGGATAGATTCGAGTCGAGAGTTGTTTTTTTTATCTTCTCTCTCTCTCTTTCGCTGTTCTTGGGGTTCGTATGTAATTCTCCTTGTAGCCTTTCCAATGCTGAATGAAGTTTCGTCGGAGGGTTGTCCAACAATTCGTGGCCCAGTTGTCGTCGTTCGGAACAAGACCAACTAGTAAATTCAATAATAAGTTTTAGTTGCCGAACATTTCTTTCGCCTCTTTTCACTCTTCCTTGGAGAAGAGGACTAGAGCGAAAGTAGTATCTACGTAGGTCTCCACAACATACTCCTTTTATCTCTCGGTGGTGGCGGTGGTAGAGTATCCCTCCTCTATAGCTATATAGCTAGCGGTGACGACCGACCAACTCCACTCCGAAAATCCCCTATACTTTTGTAGATACGCGGTGGCACTCGCAACGGCGGTGGCGGTTGTGTTGTTATAGTGCGGTGGTGGAGAGCTTACATTCATCGGTGGCACGGAGACCACGGAAGGAAACGCTATATATCCAAATCTCTTAAGGAATAAAGAAAGAAAGTGCCTTTGAAATATAATACTTCACTTTCTTCATAACACCCCACTCTACATATGTACATGCATATAGCTCTCATTAGTAGTCCCTTCCCTCAGCCTCACACAGATTCTGAATATCAGTGTTCCCGACATCACCGAAAAAATTATGCACGGTGCAAGTACACCGATATATCCCATTGTGTTTCAGACTCTTTCAAATTCTCTCCCCTCCGTCTCTTCGTTTTCCGGTAGCCTTTCCACGTTCGGACCACTCTCCTCCCCCTCCTCTCCGAAAAAGAGCAGGGAGCAACCAGGGAAGACATGGAGTGAGTGAGAGAATGAGAGAAAAGCAGAGTCAAACTGAGGCTTATAAATACAAAGTTTAAAAACCGAGAGGCAGGAGGGGAGCGAGTGAAACCAGAGTGGAAAGTGCATGGAACGAGAAATGCTCCGCACTCCACTTTTTTTCTCGCTGCTTGACTCACTCAAGTAACAAAGACAAGATCTGTGGGCTTTCTTTCCCTACGAGCAATGTGTATAATATGTATATCTATAATGATAATATGTATGTAGATAGTATGTTTTATATAAACTATGTGAGCACTCTTGTGCTCGCCTTACTCACTTTTTCTGTAAGAAGAACCCGTTTTCTCCCCTTTGAAATGCTCAGCTTTCTACACTGGGTTGAAAGAGAGAGTTCCAATTTCTCAGCTCGCTCCTGTCCGCGAAGCTCCGTGTAGTCGTGTTGCGCTCGACAGCAAGAAGTGACTGTCGGGAGTTTCGGGAGAAACGACGAATGTAGTCGACTGGCAGCCCCGAGACGGGAGAAGTTTTGACTTCTAGCAAAAATGTGTATATTTGGGAAAGGGGGAACAACACTCGCACGGGAGAAAATGAAGAGAAAAAATCTAACAATAAAATACAACGTGATATCTCTCTCCCTTCCCTGCCTCCATGATGATAGGACGAGACATGTAACATGTGTGAGCTATTAGGAAAACGTGTATCGAGTGGGTATTCATATTTATATATACTTACAAAAGTTTATTCTTACTCTGTACAAGTCGATGTGTGTGCATGGCTAACTCTTTCTTACATGACTAGTTTTGTGTACACACATGTAACTCGGTATGCTGCAGTGCATAGCTCGCTTCCGCTCCAAGAGGGCTTCCTACTGCCTCAGAGAAGAAAAAAAAGAGTTGTTCAGAGAGTTCCTTCGAGAGTGCTTTATGAAGTCTAGAGAGAAAGAGAGTTTTGCCACAATCATAATATGTACTTCTCATTATTACAATTACTTTGAGCAGTTTATGCGGGGAGATGCAATGGGATATTACGAGAAGGAGCAGCTCTCTGGTTTCCTCCTGGTAATATGAACCCTCGAATATGAAAGAGTTTGCAATTTTTTCTGTGTACTTCTTTTGTCCATAATGAATATTTAATGTGGGATGTCTACGACTTGTACATATATACTTTCCATGTCGTGGGTAATAACAGCTCCTTTTATTTCCCCGTCAATTTCACTTCTCTTCAGATTGAATGGGTCGCGTTGTGCTGTAAGAATGCGTTGCTCTACCTTATCTACCGCATATGTAAATATATACATATGTATCTAATACTCTGCGAAATGCATAATTGGAGACTTCATTTTAAGGCCAGTTATTATTCCGTCAGCAACGGCCTTTTATCCCTTCCAAAATAAATTAGTGACTGTCCGGAAATGGCAGAGAGTCCATCGAGAAGGCGAAATGCATAATTGGAGACTTCATTTTAAGGCCAGTTATTATTCCGTCAGCAACGGCCTTTTATCCCTTCCAAAATAAATTAGTGACTGTCCGGAAATGGCAGAGGAAAAATCATTTGAAGCCTTATAAGTAAGATCACTAGAATAGGCAAAGATGTTAAGGTGGTAGAGATGCTTCACTTCATCCTAAAGTGATCGTATGCTCAGGGGATCTAGTAGAAATGCAATTAATGTACACATGTGCATCGCATCCAATTAAAACTTATCTACTATATTTTACCTATTACAAAAAGTGCATGAAGTAGCAAGAGCAACTACATTAAGCATGCACAAGTAAGCAGTATATGTCTTGGATTGTGAAATTCGTCCCAAAGCCTACAGGCTTCATGCATGCAACTTTCAAGATCTTCCAAATTGGATAAATGTTGCTGTGGCATTTTTTGAAGCTGAGACATCCCAATTCTCCTTGTGACGGCGCATGCCACAAGTCATGTAAAGCGTAAACCTCACTTTAAAAATATTTTAATGCTGGTGTAACGTGTAGGAAAGAGCTTCTTAAAGTGGATCGATGCGTATCTCTCTCCGTTACTTTCTTAAAATAGTTCAACGCATGAAAAATGGCATGTGTAACAATAGATATATGCTTACACAAGATTTTGCAGCTGCTCGTGCTCACTTTTTTTACACTCTCGTGCTCTTCTGCTACTTTTTCTGGCTGAAAAAGAAAACTTTGTTAGAATCTAATATAATATGTGTAGCAGAGTGTATGTATATAATTTCCATTCCAAGTGGAAACTATACGTTTAAAACTTATCATCACAATTTCTCTAAACCTAATGGATGATGCCATTACAATGTAAATTCTCACGTTTCTCGCATTTTCACCCGAGAATTCATTGAATTGCATACTTTCCCATTATGACAAAGTTGGGAACAGCTACGAAAGGTTGTCCTCATAGTTTTCTCTGAGTATTCGATAAAACAGCCTTTATCAAACATTTCAATTCTCTCTAAAGCCTTTACCTGAAGGTCACTTCTATATTTAGATTAAGTTAAAAAAAGAGAGCTTAATTAGAAGGGCTTTCCCACACACATACTAACAAAGTTTCCGTTGTTTCGGCCTCCTACTTTTTCGAATCACATCCACTTTCTGTGTAGTTTGGCTTGCCTCCTAGCCCAGTAAACCAGCTCTGGTGACGGAGGCAATGAACGGAGATTGCATATAGAAAAAATCCAGTGTACTCAGGCAACATCCCTCACCATACGCCATTCCCCGTATAGGAGGAAACACACAAGTGTTTACGCATATAACCTAGCCACGAAATAGTAAAAGTGTCATATTATTATTTAGGCACGCTCCGAGAATATCATCTTCTTTCCTATGATTCATGTAAAAATAGCGGAGAATGAGTCGGAGTTGAGTCGAAGTTGATGGAAATGCCTTTTAATAAACATTTACATTAAGAGTTTGTGCCCTTCCACACAGCACTCAAACACACATACACACATGCATTTCCATTTGCACTGTATCATGTATCGTCAGCATATCATTTACAAAATATTATTTTTGGAAGAAGCTTGGCCTCTTTCCCCCTTTCCATGTTCCATACATGCACATTCATATACATATATACTGCTTTTGCACAGAGAGAGATTATGAAAAATAATATGACGGCTCATCCACATGCCCACTCTAGAGAGGATATCAGCAGGAGACGATTTGAAAGCAGTAAAAGGGTTGTTATAACATCTCATCGCTTTTCGTTGTTACGTGCGACTACGCGGATTACATGGATTTTCGAGTGATTCGCCCTTTTGTCAATATTCTATAGTACTTTGCCTTGATGATGATGATGCTTCCAGTTATGTCGATGACACAGTTCGTGTGCCACTGTGTGGGATTAATCCTTGGGCGCAATTAAAATAAATGTGTGATTCGTTGGAAGCAATAAATGGTGACGACTGTCTGCGCCACAAGAGGCTGTTTTGTATGGAAATTTGCTGAACCGACAAACTTTAATTTTCTAGCACGATTTCAAGCATTTTTTGGAGTTTAGCAAATTGGAACTTTGCGAGCATTCTAATGTGTGTATTGTGAGTTAAGTCAATTTCATGCTTCATTTTTACCCAATGGGCGACTGACGTCAAAATCTCTTTGGAGTTATTGCCTTTGCTCGTTTCATCTGCTTTGGGATCTTCCAGGCATTAAAAATTGTATACATGCATGAGCCCAGGAATGTGGCGTTGATTTACCTCGGAATGTGTTGCATACCACGCGTCTAATGTCTTTTAATGAGAGCAAGATTGAAGAAAAGTAAAGGTTTTGCAGTCTGTCGAATCGACGGTTGCTTCAATATTATTTGCAGAAAAGGTCAACAACGGCCGTTTTTTTGGTGTGGTGCTGGTAATGGCAAGTCAAAATCTCTTTGGAGTTATTGCCTTTGCTCGTTTCATCTGCTTTGGGATCTTCCAGGCATAAAAAATTGTATACATGCATGGGCCCAGGAATGTGGCGTTGATTTACCTCGGAATGTGTTGCATACCACGCGTCTGCTGTCTTTTAATGAGAGAAAAATTGAAGAAAAGTAAAGGCTTTGCAGTCTGTCGAATTGACGGTTGCTTCAATATTATTTGCAGAAAAGGTCAACAACGGCCGTTTTTTTGGTGTGGTGCTGGTAATGGCAGAAGAAGATTCCCAACGGCCAAAATCTTCAAACAAATTTATGACAGGAAATGAGCAAGTGGATGTCTACAAGTCAAATTTGATCATCATTTTCATCGCTTTTATTATTGTTATTCTTATTCTCCATTAGTTGAATAATAATCACAAAATTGTTTTCACAAAGAAATAAATCCTTCTTGATCTTACCTAAATCATAATATATTTTTTCCATGGATGATAATTAATGTTTTAATCCTTACATGCATCATATACACAATCATATCTATCTATATTTTTTACGCTGTACATGTCTTCCAAAGTTGACATAACTTTGGATTCTTGGATTACGGTTTTTTATATGTATAACGTTTTAGCATAGTTTAAAAGATTAAGAGATGCATGTTCCAAGTAAGATTTACGTAGTTCTCGATTCAGCACTCTCCGCAAAAAGGAGAATTTTTATCTTTTTGTCCCGAAACAAGGAAACAACACAAAAAGGTAAACTAATTTAATCATTTGTTTGGAATGAAGATTTTACCAAAAAACCTCAAAGATTTTTTGATACCATAGTAGTACGTCATTTATTTCTTGGATGCACAAAAATGGTCTTACTTTATCCCTACCTACATATATGTATTTATATCTTATTTTATGTACAATTAACTATAATACACATTGAATACAATTAAGTACATACAATAAAGTTTTTAGAGTTAGCTGACGATCGTACGTCGTATTTACGAATCGTTTTTTTCATATTTATCCGGAGGTAACGTTACCATCATACCGAAAATGATTTGTTTTTTAGCCGTTTTTATCCCATTCTGTAATTAATGTTACAAGTTGAAAATTACAGACGCTCCCACAACAATGTAGTATTGTATGACTTTATATCACGCTGCACAAGAAAGAAAAATATATATGTATGGTATGTTTGTATCAAGAGGGGAAATCATGTACGTAAAGATGTGTTCCATTACCTTTTTACGCGATCAAGTCATCATCATAAAAATTAAGGTTTACAAATACCATCATAATTATGTACATCTCGAATTTACTCAGTTTTTTTGGGTTAAGGTATGCTCTCTATTTTTTTCTGCTTTTTGGTGTGTGCACTTATGGATGTCACGATAGTGGTTACATAAACTAATGGCATTTGCTTCTGTAGTAAATAACTGTTTGCTCTATGAAATTTCCCTTTCACATTTTAGTACTTATCATTTCAACGAATTATATCTGCTGGAACGAATGAGAACTAGCAGGTGCACCGTAATAACCTCTTCTATTGTCTATTGTCTCAACCAAACCAAAAATTATTAATGCAACATATACAGATGCCTATTGAAACGTGGGAATTGCTAGTTGGAAAACGTGACATAAAAAATTGACCAAAGTCTAAAAACGCGTGACTTCAACTTGTACACATAACATACATGTGTGTGTGTAGTGTATGCGTTGTAAAAAAATCAGAAAAGTAGCGATAAAAGGATTTTTTTAAAAAGCTGCAGGTGTGTGCTTTTCCATGTTTTTCTTTTGGAAAGCGAATTCTCTAGAAATGAATCCAGTTCGAACCACTTCAAGGTAAATAGTAAAGTAACAATCCATTTCATTCACTCCCATTGTCGTAGAATTTAGGTTGACCTGTGTATACCAATTTTAATGACATCGAATGATAATATAACGCGCTTTCGTTTTTTCCTTCTAACCTTTAACATGAAAATATAGTGTAACAAGAACAATTTTATTTTCTGGTTTAGTATACGACAGACGTTACTCATTTTTTTATAGTTTTTGACAGGTAAATAATGTAACTTATAATCCGTGTCAATGATTTAAAAGCTATATCTTTCAAAATACAATGTACCTATATGCATAATTTTTTTCTTCATTAAATAGGCAACATTTTTTCCCTATGAAGGCCGAGATACTCATGTCATTTCTTCAATTTTCTTCTCTCTTCGTTTCTAGAAAAACGAGCGAATTTAGTTTCTACTACGTAAGTACTTACTCATCATTTAATAATAATGACTTCTCGTTGGTAAAATAAATTTACTCAAAATACTTCCAGTGATTTAAAGGTCAGATCAGAGCAATAAGTACAAAATGCAATCCTAATTAACTATTCCTGCTCAAACACTTTACACCTTCCTCAGAGAGAAAAAGACATTTTTCCTCTTTTGAAAAAATAGTCTCGACAAAAAAATGTCTGTTTTCTCCCAGATCCCATTCACCCTTCTTACACTACTCATTAAATACTAAAACACAGACTTTTTAAAAAATATCTCCAATAAAAAAACACACAACGCACAAATATATATTTTTTTGCAATCTCTACAAAACTACATACATTACACACCTACTAAATATAACAACCATATTATGTAATCGAAAACGAAAGCTGCACATCTTGATTAGGACTAGGACACATTTTTTGTCGCCAAAATCACCTTTAGGGAATGAAGCACACACAAAAGCACACATCCACCTTCAATCAATCTCAGCAGCAGAGAGAGATATGACAGAGAGGCTTCCATTGAAACAAAGTAATAGACACCATTTACCATTTTTTTGACAAAGGTTGACAATTTTAACGTGTCATGCAATCTACAATCTACATAGCAGTTGAGTACCTAAATTATGACTACTAGTGATGTGGGGAAAGGGTTCAGAGACGACGGGAGGAACAAGTTAGAGAGACTGTGTAATTCATCAGTAGTTGCATTTGCACACAGGAGTTTACTACTATACCGTTAAGTAATTTGCTACATTTTTTTGCATTTAAAGTACATTTGTTTAGTATATCTCTACTTACGAATAGAGTAGAATAGGACGGTAAAACTGTTTTTTTAACAATGCCACCATTTAACCAAGGAGAAAAATGTTGATTTATTATGCTAAATAAAGTATCCCATATATTTTATCAGTATTATACTCGTATCGTCACATCAATCAGAGAGTTTTCCTTTTTGTGGTTGTGAAATTTATATGTTGTCTCATCAGAAATATAGAGATCTTTTCAGACTATCTTTAACATAATAATCTTTTAAAATATTTTTTATTATCCATTGGATTAAGGTTAAACCTTCCG
>JAHZMY010000361.1:0-11790 GCA_027743915.1 Seira sanloemensis
TATTTATGTTTTTTTTTTTAAACTTTATAAGAATCGAAAGCAAAAACTGTTCTCAACTGGAAGTTCAGGCATGGTATAGTAAGTGCCGCTGGAAAAAAGGAATTAAGTTGTGATTGAAACTCAGAGGGAATGTTGAACTGTGAGCCTAATTACAATTTCATACTATGAAAGTCATGTCCTCTTTTGAAGCATTTTTAGTCCTGCAGCGTTTCTGGGCAAGTCGCCACGCTCATAAAAATAAAAATATATTGTGATTCATCTCTTAATTCTTCTGAAAACGAGTTTTTTTCTCTTCTCTCTTCTCCATCTCAATTTGCAATATTCTATGGAATCAAGCTCCACTTAAGTAATTCTTGTGCGAATAATATGTTTATATATTTTTTTGTTATTTGGACATGAGCTTAGAGAAACAAGATTGTCTACGTCCAGCGGAGAAAATAAATGGGGAGACGTTTTCCCTCGAATTAATTAGCCCCAATAAAATTCCACATTGTCCATCCACGCTTATGAGAAGAGATATACACTCGCGTATCGTATCGAGGCTCAATTTAAATTAATAATAATCAGATTACACGTAACAAAAGCTAGGCTTTCCTTGCCGACAGTGCTTCTTTTTCTTCTTCTTCTCGTTCTTGGCTTCGCTCTTCTGATAAGAAAACCGCCTCATTACGAGAACAATAAATTACGAGTATTTCACTTAACTGATTCTCAAGTGGAAATTGTATAATTTTATGGCTTATTATATTATTAAATATTTTTATTGCTTCTGTTCTAATCTCTCCTTTAGTAATTATCAGAGACATGGATCAGTGCAGTTCTCGAGGCTCTCTCGTCGGTCGGCTGATGCCAAAGACCCTCATCTGTATGTGTTCAGGTAGGTAATGAATAATATATATTTTTTAAAAAAAAGTTGGCTTCGGTGGAGGTAAATAAAATCTTATTCGTGTGTATATATATAATATAATACGCTAACTTGAAACAACTAAAACGGTTTGGCTAAGCTAAACGGCTAAAGCGGATTGGAGGGATCGTCGGTCTTGGAGGGATCGTCGGTCACGGAGGGATCGTTGGCATTACAATCTTAACATGCATCCATTTTATGTTATGACATGTCAAGCCTGCGCGTTGGCAACCAGGAGCAAAATGTTCGCCAATTTTTCGTGGGGAAGTGCTGGAGTAATCATTTGAAAACTCTTAGAACGTAGATGTTCAAGAAGGGTTTGGCCTTACAATATTTTAATATAGAAGGAGGCATTAGAGGAACCGTTATCCAGAAGGTATTGTGAATAGTAGAAAAAACATTTTCTCGGGTTTGTCCGAGATCGGTTAGCTAGTTAGCTAGTATAGACATAGTAGATATTCTGCTCCGTTTCTCTTGATCAACATGGTAATAACAATGAAATACTCAATTTATTTTAGCCCGCATTTCGCCAACCATTTGTCCCTGTTCATGTTTTCATATTAATAATTCCTTCAACGTTATTTACTCGGCTCTGATGAAAGCTATATAAATTCGATCTGATCAGTCTCGTTAGTAAAACGTGAAAGTACTTTGCTTTCCTTTATCATTCCCCTTGTCATACTCTCGTAACTTCCTTTTGTGTGGTAATCAGCTTTACTGGAGATTGTGAGATATCAGGAATGGAAAATATGGTGGGGATTTTTTCTCTCTATTATTCTCTGCTCCTTGGAAACTCGTAAATGATATGTTTTTATGATGACTCCTGGAGGTTGGAAGAACCTACCTGTGTGTATGATATGTTCATTTAATGAGCTTACCGCTCCAATCAAAAATAGCATCAAAGCACATTATAAAGCTGTTACTCCCAGCATGCTCCCATTTCTCCCGAAGGGGACAACACACACACACACACACGGAAAAAAGCTGTCCTTTGAAGACTATCCATACTCTTTGTAATTCAAAGTATTTTTTCTCCCTACTTTTACATAAGGAATTAAAGTAAATGACTCAAAAACAATTATGTTGATTGGCCATTACCATTATTTTTTGGGGTAAACGTGTCTCAAACTCCTTTTCCAGAGGGAATCTTTAATGCTCCGTATCACATACATATCACCTAGGCATATTTTTTTTCGCCACACGGGGGACCCTATGTCATCCTCGTCATTATCATAATCATTAAAATGTTAATGTTCCGATCAAGTAGGGAAGGGACACGTCGAGTTTTTCCCTTGCCTTCAGTGTGGCAACTACTGGATGGGATATAAAACACTGTTTTTGACAGGGCGGAATTGCATTTATCTCTTTTAATCAAAGTACCTCTCTCAAAAAAAGTGGATCAGGGAAAAATGTGTCCTCTTTCTCTCTCTCTCTCCCAATGAAATACAATATGTACAAATATCTGTGTATAAATAAATATTGTGTGTCTCAAGAAGTTGCGCAACGTGTTCTTCGGATGAAGTGCCACTCTCGCTTGGCTCTCATTGCCTCTTGCCACGGAACTTGGTGTAAGGTGCTGCTCATATGCTTCACATTGCGTTGCGCCCTTTATCTTAAACTGTGATCTGAAAAAAGTTTGTGTGTTCTGCTGAGCTTTTTTTGAAAATTTCTTTCTGATGGCCAGTGTCAATGCAGTTGGGAAACTACTGCAATTCCGTTGGCATGGGATGACCGGAGGAGAAAACCGGACTCATTATCTTAATATTAAGTAATAAAATTGAGTAAAACTCGGATTGATAAATGCTTTCAATTGTGGACTCACGGAGGATACATATATATAAAAATGGCACACAAAACATAAAAGCTTTGCTGCTCCGAGTGGCCCCCGCTCCTCGTACATCGTATCGTGAACAATCTGCAACCTCACAGTCCATTTTTTAATGGAGTAGCATGGAACAAAGAGATAAGTGAACAAGTCATCATAAAATTGTACAAACGTCGAAAGCCAACTGCATTTTTGTTCACCGCGCGGAAAAAATGGATTTGTTGGCTCAGCCTCCCATTTCTAAAAATGAGACTTGACAATTAATTTTCTCCGCTGTAGAAAGATTTTATTGACTTTACTCATGAGATCTCAAGTCAAGGTCAACGTGCGTGGCGTGTATTAGCTAAATGGAAATCAAGATTGATCTTCACACAAGTAATATTACTCTCTTAACTAGGGCCATTAAAAGTACAGACGATAGGAGATATGGCGAGACGGAGTAATCAAAACTCTGTGTGAGTGAGGAGCGAATCTCATAGTTTCATGACCTTTCTCAATTCTCCCACTTTTGTATTCAATTTCTCGTTTTACTAAAGCTCCTTCAAATGCTTCAGTATATCTTTGCTCCTCCATGTCGGTGGTTTTTTAATTCCGTGGCTATGAAAAAATAAATGAGTTAAGAGTAAACAGCTTATAAATGCTAGGATAACAATGATTAATTAACAGAGGTCGAGTATTCCCCACAATGTGACGTAGATAGGTATACATTTAAATAGATGTAAATTACATGCGAGGAGAAAGGTGTGAAAATGAATATATTTCTATCTCAAGTCTCAATCTCTTTTTGTAATACGAGCTGTCTCGTAATAAACCTCGAATATGCAAGTATGAGTCCATTAATGTAGCCAAAAATAGAAGAGTAATTTTGTCACACTCTCTCTCGTCTCTACATGCCTTAATATCTAGTTTTGCTAACATTTTCTTAGGATAAGAATAGCATGAGACATGTCCTCTTCAGCAGTAATTAATGATGTTTCTCTCTGAACTTGAACTTGCTCGTTGAGGAGGAAGCTAGAAAGAGAATTTTCTCTCTGCGTCCTCTCTTTCTGTGCACAAAAAGGCTTTATGTACATATATGTGAGACCTCTTCAACAGTAATTAATGATGTTTCTCTCTGAACTTGAACTTGCTCGTTGAGGAGGAAGCTAGAAAGAGAATTTTCTCTCTGCGTCCTCTCTTTCTGTGCACAAAAAGGCTTTATGTATATGTGAGACATTAGAAAAAAGCATCGTGTTCCACATTGTCTGCCTCGTCAGAAAAGGCGTTGGATGGATAAGCTACATAATAAGATACTCTTTGGTCACCATTATCCCATCTCAGATTTTCACACGGTGCGTATCAATGACGAAATCGAAAAAAGACCGTTCACAACTCAACTGATAGTCGGAATGTCCTCTTCAATAATTCTTCGTGTATTTATGTACCGTCTGAAGAAAGTCCGAAGCATTATAATTTTGTTGAATTGTCCCAAAATAATAAGAATATTTTTTTTCACCCTTTCTCTCTTTCCACTTGTAGAATTATGAAAGATGCAAGAGTTCATGAATTTCACACGCGGCGTCAAAAGTCGTAATCGAATTAATGTTGAGCGTGGTTGCGGCCCCAGCCATGTCATAATTCACGAGGCTGCTTTATGATGTCGAGAGAAAAAGAAACTCTTGTCAATGGAGTTTTTACTCCATTGTCAGAGTTTACAATGTAAGCTGTATTCAAAGAGTGTGTATATAAATGTTGCGTCGTCAATGAAGATGATTCACTGGCAAAGAGTATACTCACATACACTTGGGTGAACTCAAGACAAGTTAATCTTACACCTTGAGAGTCTCAATCAAATTGATGAAATCAGTCGGAAATTCCTTTACTATGATAAACTATATTACTTTGTCACAATCGACTTCATTCTAAGTCACGGTCGAGGGAACTATAAAAAATTTAATAAAAGTCACAATCCTTTCAAGTCCAGTGGAGCTGAGAGCTGCAATTGACAAAGCATTTATTTAAAAGTCAGAAATTACAAGTCTTCACGTAATGGTCATAAATGGTCAAAATTGTATTTTTTCAAATCAAGGTCCAGTGAATAATTATCTCTTTTCTTCAAAGCATCCTCAAATGCTGCAATTTATCACACTGACCATTTTTTCAAGATTGTCTCTATTGCATTTAAAATGCATGAAAATTAGTTGGTAAATACAAGGAAACAAATTATACGACTTTGAATTTCTACTACTTCCATTCTAATTGCCGCCCAGTAAAAGTCGCATTCCGTCCCTTAGCAAGTACACATAATTGAGCACATGCTAGTCTCAGGAGACACTTCATTTTATGAAACGCCAGTGAAACAGTATTATTTACATTTAGTTACCCAGTATCGGCCCACATCCAAAGGTAGCAATAAGCCATAAACAGATTGTTTTTTATTATAAATTAGTTCCAGTTGTGGAGGCCAGTTTCTCCTCGGTGGCCCAATTAAAAGCAGTTATCAACTCCTCACATCACATTAAAATCGAGAGGAAGTTGTAGGCAAAATGTTTGGACTGCAGCGCAACTGTCTTCCTCCACTTCCTTGTGACAAAAGGGCATATAAAGAAGGAAAAATTGGAACCACGACAGAATAAAAAACTTTCCTGCCCAGACGCCCTTTTGCGTGTCACTGTGAATATTTCTCTCTGAGGTCTCGGAAAAGAAAGCCCCAAAAAAATTCCATATGTGAGAGAAAGATGCACATGTTTTGTCTTCCATGACATATTCAAATGAATTAGCTCATGTCCTTTGTGAGTGTATGTTTGTAGATATGTGTATGTTAGGAAAAGAATGAAAAGTGTTGTGCAGTGCACTGCACCGTGTCGTCTTTTTGCTGGACGGGAAAAGGAGTTTGAGAAGTAAATGAAAATTTATACGATCTGATCTTTTCCCAGTTTATGTGAACTCGCAGTAGTACTTTTCTCTTTCTGGTGAGCATTTAATGAGTTGATGGCGCCCCGAGATAACTCCACCGTACAATAGAGTCCTTTGAATTCGAGAGCAAAAATATAGAGCCAAATTTTGAGCTAAAAACTCAAACATTGTGTCATTAGCTGTCTCCTGGAGTCGCAGAACGCCCCAAATATTCCTAAGCCTCCATTTCAAAACTGCAAAGTGAAACTCTTCTGCCTCAATATTATATTCTTAATGCTTCAACTTTACTTTGCTAAATCAACCGTCTTAATCTTGAATGACTTCATTCTCTCCTCTCTTCTAAACGCAATTTTTACAACATGAGAGCTCGCTGAAGCGGAAAAACCGCACCTTTTTCTCAAAAGCCGTGGTGGTGAGAGCAAGAGAGAGAATCAGCCGACTCTAGCAAAAAAATATTGTGGATTTTCAGCTCGGAAAATCATAAAAACGTGCAAAAGGAAGCATCACGCGTAATGATTCGTAAAGAAGTGGACCGATAACGACAACAATGTCCGATTCTCTCTTTTCTTTCTTCCTTGTGGTCGTATGAACGAGAAAGACGGTGACATGAAAGCCTTTTTCCCTGTGACTTCCATTCATTCGTCGGCTGTTTCGTTTGAGCCTTGAGTATAAATTGAGGATGTGTGTATTGTAGCGTCACACACCACACCACACAGGCTATGTATATGTCTCTTGATACAATTCGGAATTACTCAAGCGAAATGATTTGTTTTTCCTCTATTGTGTCGACTAATACGATAATGATAATAATATGGAACGGTTTTGCGCCTTTCATAAATAGATTAAAAGCTCACACACATCAACTTCTTCTAATTCGGAGGTAAACTATTTAACATTTCCCTTCATAAATAAAAAAAACTTTTATGTATGCCAATTGGAAATATTAGCATTAAGATTTCTTTGATTGCCCCTTATCATCATCTGCATATACATAATTTGCGTATTATCTACATAAATGCTTCGAAGTTTTTTTTTAAAATAAGAAACACGCATTGATGGATTTCAACCGAAAAATTCTTTTCCAGATTTGGAGCACGTCAAATTTCCTACGTATAACCTGTGCTGTGATAGAAATGATTTGTTTTTCCTCTATTGTGTCGACTAATACGATAATGATAATAATATGGAACGGTTTTGCGCCTTTCATAAATATGTAGATTAAAAGCTCACACACATCAACTTCTTCTAATTCGGAGGTAAACTATTTAACATTTCCCTTCATAAATAAAAACTTTTATGAATGCCATTTAGAAATATTAGCATTAAGATTTCTTTGATTGCCCCTTATCATCATCTGCGCAAACATAATTTACGTATTATTTACATAAATGCTTCGAAGTTTTTAAAATAAGAAACATGCATTGATGGATTTCAACCGAAAAATTCTTTTCCAGATTTGGAGCACGTCAAATTTCCTACGTATAACCTGTGCTGTGATAGATGCAAAGTTGTCGGCCATAAAACCACACACGCGCTCTTGTTTCTTGTCCCACACAATGAGACAATCACGTGAAATAATCACATTGAAAGAGCTCACCTCCAAAGAGCTGTCATTTTCCCCATGGAGCATGAGTGATTCGCCATAAACTTCAATTTCATTCTTGTCAAATTCCATTATGACCCGTTTTTATTCCTCCTCTTCAAATATGAGTCCAATTCTCTCGCTAGGTTTATCCTCTCTAAAAAATATCTTTAAGTACAAATGTCCGAAATCAATCCTTTTTATCTGTCACCCGCCATCCCATTGTTTCAGAGCGTCATTGTCGCACCACACCTTTTGTATGGGGGAGAACACGGCTTCTCTCACACACAGGATCATTCCGTGGAGACTTTGACAATAGGTCGAAAGTGGTCTCCATACATCATGCGATTCCGTGGTTATGTTTGGTGATGATGACTTTGTCATGCAACGTCCATCAAACCCGAGCACTTCCCCATATCCCGTGAGGTCCTCGACTGCAGGAAGAAAGGAAGTCCGTGCGCGGTGTGATATTATTTTTGCATTTGTTCAAATATAAATGAAAAGTAAATGTTTTGTCCCTCTCTCATACATTTTCATATCGTGCTTGACTTCACTTCGTTTGTGTTTGATTAGAGCTTGCGAGCTGTAGTATTTGGAATGTTGAGCTGCTTCCGTGAAAACACACCTCGTCATTATTACTACGATATGCCATGCTGTTGGAGCTGGAAAGAGAGAGACCTTTGCTACGTGTCACAATACGTAACTATTTGATTCTTTCCTGTTGTGCTCCCTAATGCGGAATGAAATGTCAATCTGGAGCAACAATCGGAAATGGTCAATGCTAAACTGATTAAAGCAAATAAATACTACGTAAATACTTGAGTGTGCTCTGCGTACTTTTGTTCTGCATTGTATTTAGCTGGACGCATTTGTTTCCCTGGAAGTGCTCAGCTCAGCTCGTAGTAGAAAAGGAGTTTTTCTGTGAAATTACTCTCCATTCAAAATAGAATCACGGGTGAGAGCACAAGTACACCAGGTTGTTTTCCAAGAGACTGAATTAATTGTTTACGCTGATTGACAGACGCACTGCCAGATGCCTTCTGGAGAGAGTGAGACAGAGGCAAAGTCCGCAGCAGACGGACAAAATGATTGTGTGAGGTTCCATACTTCCTCCTCTACCTTCGGTGAAACGGGGCTGTGTGGACTGCTTTTAAACATAGTTTATAAGCTATTTGTAACACGTAGATATGTACGTCTTTGGAAGTTGGAACTCATCCTTCAGGCATAGTATATATTTAATATTTAAAAAAAACTGGGTCTTCAATGATTCATTTTTAGGAGAATGGCGAGAGGTGATGTACGCCGTAGATAAATGCACGTTTCACAAGACTTCCAGGAAGATCTGAGCAATGGTTCCAATTAGGCTCCAGCACGACCCTACTAATTAGCCCATCTACTTAAAAATGTCCATTCCAGTTGAAAACTTAATTCATCCACCGGATTACGGGAAGACGGATTCCCTTCAAGCTTATTTTTCCCCACATACATACATACATATATACTAATGCAGAGCTCGCTGATGGATGGCTCAACAAACTTCAAAGGAAGAGAAGAAGTTGATGTAAAATGTCAGAAGGGTATTATTGGAAGATCACGATATTTCTGACAAGTGGTGTATCTTGTAATTTAATAACTTTTTATGCTCCACTTTTAATCAACTGCGTTGATCCCTTCTTCCTTCAAAGAGAGAGAGAGAGAGAGAGAGAGAGGAAAACTGTAATAGAGTCATCATAACAAAACGCAGATTACGATCACTGTAAGAGAAGACTTGTTCTCACATATTATTTCCAGAAACTCGACAGATAATACCATGTGCCACACAAACAGCCGGGAACATAATATTATTTATTGCCTTTTGCTTAAAGTCAGTGTGACTGTCTCCTCTGACTGAATATAACGTGGATCGTGAAAAAATTGTTTCTATGGCCACATTCAAATGTATGTACATACATATGTCTCAATCATTGGCTTCTTCTGCAATCATTATTCCATTCCATCTTTTATCACTAATTATTTACTTAAAAACCTTAAAGAGAGAAAAAATTCCTGACAAATCATCCCGCATTTTTGATCTTGATTGCTCATGCAAAAAAAATTGGTCCCAAGAAATATTCAAATCAGGCGCAGCAGCCGACTAAAACGGACGTTTATCGGAGCAATAATAATATAATCATTCTTCATCCTTCGACTCTCACAGCCAGTTTGAAGCAAAAAAAAGTTTTGATAATAACTCAATTCATACCGCTATTATCTTTGCGTTTAAACTGCGTCAAGGGAAAAAATGTTTGTGTGTTCATACATGCATTCGAGAAAGGCAAAGTGGTTGCGTTTTCCCCTCTCCGTGTGATTGAGTGCAGGTTGGCAGTAGTAGAAGAAAAATTGAAGGAAGCAGGTTCCATGAAAGCCACATTATGAAAACAATATATACAAGACATACACACATATATAGGGAAATTGGAAGATATAGAAATTGGGGAAATTAGACTTTGCGTGAAATGTAATTAGTACCTTTCAATTTGACGAGAGGATTAGGGAACGAAACTGAAACGAGAAAAAGAAGAAGAAGTGCTTATTAGTTCCTGTGTGCATTCGGATATATACACACACACACACACACACATTTATTTAGGTATTTAATACGAGCTGAAAACACAAAGAGTTTTGTTACACAGAAAATAGTAATATATAGGTAATATGTAAAACGTTAATAGTGGAAAAATTGTTGTTTTCTGCTGAACCTCGAATATGTATCCTCTCTCTCCGAGAATGGCATTGCATGTAAGAATGTAGAAAAGGATTTCCACATCGAAGAAAAAAATCAAAGTCTCAAGATGAAGCAAGTGTAACATGCACAAGCCTAGTCATAAGAGTTTTTTTTCCATTCGTACACATTCCTTTTCCAAAGTCTTTGGCTTCGCCACAGAGAGAAATATTAAAAAAGTATTTATTAAGTTATCGCAGAAAACCCTCGACGACTTTATCTTGGGCCTAGACAAACACGCGAAAAAACAGTCATCATTATTTCATTTTTCTCTCGTTAATTCTCGCCTCACCAAAACTATTTCCTAATACAACTCGCTCTCACTAACATCAAACCATTTTCTTCACTTTGATTTATTTGAGTGATCGTTTTCCTCTCTGGCGTGGTGACGCTGCTAACAAAAAAACAGCACAACTTTATGGATTACAGCTCCCAAAAAAGTCCCATTCAAGAGGTAATCATCGGTTACGTAAAAAAAACAGTTTTTGTATGAGGGAATAGTAGCAGAACAATGACATGAATGACTATGTTTTGCTTTCCTTGTAAAAATTGTTTTTTTCCCTCCTGATGATGTTTTGACTTGTTTCCGTGTAAAGCTCCCTTCTAATTGACTTAAAGAGGTGAAGCGTCCTCGTCATTACCACTTCAGTCGAAAATTATGTAAGCATCATTGACATTTATCCAAAAGTATTCATGTACTTTTGCTCATGTGTCATGGGGACATGAGCCAATTAAGAGGGAGAAAATGGGTAACAAATAGAAATGCGCTTGGGCTGTAAAGTATTTTTAGAGAAAATAATAGCAGAGAGAGAGAGAGAGAAGAGCTATTTAGCTTTCATTTGACACGTACTTACTTAATAAGTGTGTTGACACAAGACACAATAGAAGCAATTTTTTCTCGTCTTCAAAAAACGATAAAGAAAACCAGACTCGAGTTAAATACTTGTCCTGGAGTGTGTTCAAGTATCTTGTGTCTCTTCTGCAAAAATCCTTTTTTTACTCTCTACACGACCACTTAATTTCTCCGTCTCTGAGATCTTTCTTCTTCAAAGTATATAAGATATTCGTCTCAAATGCGGTGATATTTTATTATTACACTTTTGCAATTTTCTTTTTTGTAACTTGATATGTTAGCAAATAGCATCAGAGAATTTATTTTCTGTTGGAATAACAAGTCAAAAAAAAAGATACATAAATATGATGGAACTTGTCTTTCAAGAAGGAGAATAAAAAAAACTCGCGTTTCTGGTAGCCTCATCATCATCCTCCTCATAATCGGTATCAGCTTAGGAGAAGAGAAGAAAAAAAATGTGCGCACATAGACCAAAGTGCACTCATGAAGAAACAAGTAAGGAGATAATGAAAGTGTAGAAAACCTTTCCGTCTTTTCACACGTCATAAATCTTCATAAGTCATCTCGACTCAATTTAATGTGTTTCTAATACAATGTTCAAGAAAAGAAGGGTGGTGTGGTGTAAAGTCAATAATTCGGGAGAAGTATAGCAGTAGTAGGATAATAGCTGAGACGAGAAACGGCGGATTTTCAGAGAGAGAATAAGAGCCTTTATGGGAGTATAAATAGTTAGAGAACAACTCAAGAGAGAAATCATAATATGTGCTTTCAATACAACATAAATATGTACATGTACACACACAGTCATTATCCTTTTGTTGTGCTTGTAACAAGAGGATGGATGGAGGAGGATGATAAGTGCTCGCAGAGACCGCTCATCATCATCATCGTTCGGAAGGAACACGACGAAACTGATGTGATGCTGTAGTGTTCTTGTAATGTGATAAGGGCAAAAAAAGGATAATGATTGCCT
>JAHZMY010000362.1:0-13707 GCA_027743915.1 Seira sanloemensis
AAATATGAAAAAATATACAGTATACCCGTGTGTGGACTTGGTTCAACGTATTTACAAATACCTACTCGTCTCCTCCACCGCAAGGCTCAGGTGAATGAATGGAAAAATGATAGCTTTTTTCTCTAAAAGACCTTTTCAAAGCATCTACTTTATTTACAAAACAAAATATCGTTGTATCCTCTTCGTGTGCGTAGTACATCCTGTTTACCCCTGTTATAACGACCAAAATTCTCGACAAAGGCTGCATTCTTTTCTAATGACAAATAAATTATGGTTTTTTAGAGAGCAAATGCAACCAAAAAGTCACCACCACCAATCTGTACAAAACTGTATTTACTCTTTAAATTTTAGCCAAGCTATCTTTTCTGGTGCGTATGTACCCAATCAATTTACCCCAAATTAAGACTCTTTCAATAGAGCTCTTTAGTATCACTACGCACACACATTTTTAAAAACTCAAGCCTCTCCTTCCGAAAAATTCCTCGAGGCTTAATTTGATCCAGTTCATTCTTAAAATTTCTCATCACATCTATCCATTCTGTCCCCGAATGCAGCTCACTTCATCAAGCCCTTCTCCATTCATTCCATGCTGCTAGCTATGAAAATGAGCTGACAACTTTCATGACACGGCGGAAGATAATACGATGTCTTTTGAACAGGATGTGATGTGCTGCAGAATGACGGTTTATGTTTTTTATTACGACGAAAGTAGTCTAAAATGCACAGGTAGGTTGTGCGTACGTCTTCCTCTAAATATTCCATTTTCCTCCTTATTACTGCCCCGCGAGGAAACTTTATGAATGAGGAATGAAAGTGAGTGATAAGCTTAAAAACTGGAAGTTGAGCAGAGGCAAAGAGTGTCTTTATCGAGATCACCATCTCACCACATCACATCATTTATTTTCACGTGTTCAACGGAGGAAGCCAGAGCTTGTCCTATTATCATTTCATATTTTATTTTCATTGCTTCATTAGTATTCCTCTGCGGAGCGGGGTAAATGACGTTCAATTATCTTTTGTACAACAAAATCTTCTCAATTTTTAAATTAATACTCGTGTAATAAAAAAAAGTGGTGGCAAAATGGAGTTCGCTTTTGTTTTTATGCGATAAAAACTGTGCAAAAAATGTTAAAGAGAAAGATTTACTGCTTGATTGATTTAAGTTATGCGTGGGGCAACTTTTAATCAGTGAGTGGATGGAATCTTGATTGAAAACAGTTGATTTTTTTTCGATTTGACGAAAGACTTCTTCAATTTGAGAGAAAAGGCTTTGGCATATATCATAAGGCTCATGCTGAATTTTGATACATAGAAACTTTCTTTAACTAAACTTTTTCCTACGATATGAGGATGCATAGTTCAACAGAGTTATTCAAATTCCAGAAGACAATGCAAAAAAAAGTTCATGAGCTCTTCCCATAATACAGTTTCCATTACCCTTGTGATTTGTTAGTAGTGTAGTATGGTGGGAGTCGTATCTATGTATCTGTAGGGGAGAGGAAATAAGTCTACTTTGAAGCTGGGAGATATTGTCCTACTCTTGCAGAAACTATTGCGTCTTACACAATTTCACAGAGAAGACAAATAGCTAAGGAAAAAATAAGTTGCGTCTTCATGCACTGCATTTCAAACATCTTTGTGGAAGTGAAGTCGTGCCTAACATGCAATTTGATCTTTTTGGTGGAATGGAAGAATGCGTACCGCATTATGCCAAGATGAGAAGAAGGAAATAAGTATATGGCAGATTTTCTTCATACTTTCTAGTTACAAAGATGCTTTATGAGAACAATGCAAACTCTGTTTCCGCAAGTTTTCTTTTGTGGGATAACCTGAAACAGATCTCATTTTGAAAGAAGCAAAAGTTTGCATTATACCGAGTGGATAAATATTTTTGGATTGCGTAGGCAGCAGAATAGATCATGTAAAAGGTCATACGATCAACTGCGCCAACACTTCCCAAAAGTATGAGTAGGACAGAGTAGGAACTTTGTATTTCTTTGGAGACAACACATAGGGGAAATTAAGAATTTACGATTTGAACGTGTCATCCATACCAAAAAATTTCTTTTTCGTCCTTTCCAGACTTACTTTTATGAAAGTGAAACAAGTAAAACTTTTTACTTGGGATTCCAAGGACTAAAAAATGTAGCCTCAAAAGAAAAGTAAGAAACTGTGTTACAAGCTCACACAGAGTTTCCTTTCGACCTTCTCGCTGTCTGAAATTTTAATTCCGGCTGAAGAGTCGTGTGAAATCTCATGGACCAAAAGAAGGAGGGGTAAACGCAAAAAATTTGCAAAATTTAATACTTAAAAAAGTTTATTAGATTAAACTTTTGAAGTCAAATACAAGTCAAAAATGCAGAGACATTGAAAGTTGTCCCGCTGATTTTAGAACAATGAGACAAAGCTTTTTTGTTTGCACTTGACTGTAATTTTCGTTTTATTTCATTGATTTCCCAATCTTCCAGACAATAAATACTTTCCATCTTTATCAATCCACCAAGAGGCAAATGCCGTGTCAGAAAAAAACATTTTAAGGCTTGGCTTATATTGCTACCAAGCGTTTTTTAGAGAAGCTCGGCCGTGCTAAGAAAGAAGGCAGGCGTCACGCTGACACCCTGTCTTCGCCTTTTGTTTTCTCTCTTCTTGGACGACCTGCTCAACTTGATTTCTGAGTTATGTAACAGCCCTGTTATTGGTTATTTATGAGGTTGAAGCCTCCCGACTACGAGTTTAGAATTTAGTGGAAAAATGAATAAATGTATATACAATGTCCATTTTAAGCCGTAATACAAAAATCTTTTGTTGCCCATATACCTCAGTCTTCAATATAGCTGCATATTATGTTTGATGTGACTGCCTTTTGCAACATCCAAAGTGATTTTGATGTGGGAAGGCGTTTTCGCAGGTGTTTTTCCGAGCAATTATTATAATGCACTTTTTGAAGGCAATGGTGGAGTTAGGAGCTGGAATGATTGAGGCTGGATGAGACGTCGGGGAACTGTCAACAAACTGACGGGTTACATGTGGGCTTTTAACTATCTTGGCTTATAAATATCTACAAATGCACAACTTCTGCCAAAGGGAAGATTATTACATCTCCTTCTCTCGTATGTAATACGTTCGGCTGAAAGTTTATTGACGCTTTATTTTAGGAGCTGTCACCAGAAGTTGACAAAGTCGTGACTTGTTTTCTCCGTTGACATTACAATTGCAAATGTGCAAAATCTAAAATGCAGCATTATGCATTAGATCAAACCGATATATCAGCCAGAACAAGAGTCAAAGGGATTTTTTTCGTATTACATTTCTCAAAAGAAAGTGAAATGTGATCGGGAAGACTACGTGGCAGTAATACACTTTTGAAGTTGCCTACTTACCTCAAAGCATTTTTATGACAAGATATCAGGTAACAATTTTGATACCTCCAGGATGGGATGTCCCGTGTCCTGCCTCGGTAGCAATTTCAGATAAGGGATTACTGAATATGCCAAAACCGGTCTCTGTGTTTCGCATACTTTTCGTAAAAATTTTCAACTCTTAACAAATTTTACAGTGTACTTAAAGCCGAGTTCATTTGTCATTTCTGGAGGGGAAAATTTGGTTGCGTTTAACTCGTGGTTTATTGCATTTTAAGTGGCTGAGGAGTCCAAGATTCATTTTCATGTTTTCCCTTTTCATTTTTTCATTAGAACTTCATCATCAATCCTCCTGTCATTGTAATCAAATCAAAAGGAATGAGTTTTCACTTTAGTGGGACCCCATAAAAATCACAAACATGGAAAATGGCAAATGAAAGATAAAGAAGGATTTCAGCAAGCTTTGCATAAATCATGTTAATGCATTCAGGCTTGCAGTGAGAGCATCGATTCCAGAGCTTGTTTTCATATCGTAATTCCTTTTTCGTGACCATACTTAAATAATAATGCAGCAGTGATTTTTCCATTTCAAAAATTTGCAATCTTTTTATCCAGAGCCGGTTTCCTATTCAATTTTGAGCGAATATGTTTAAGTAGATAATTTCATACTGTCATTTATTTAACAAGATACAAAAAGTTTCAAGCAAAAACAATTGGAATTGGGCGATTTGCAAATGTTGTATGTTGTATAGCCTGACCTTTAAGCTTTGTTTCTAAAGTTTGGTTTCTCCAAGGAGCACGGGACAGATTTATTGAAATGTCTTCAGTTCTTAGTGATTTTTGTTATTATGCAATTAGGTATATACTTTTTGAATCAATGCACCATTGTTTGGGACAATGCTATGCAGCACATAACTAAAGTATTAGTTTTTGAGCCTTCAGCCGAAATGATATAATGATATTCGTTATTTTGGTCGTTACACCATTTTTGCAACTTTGAATTCAAAAGTCAGAAAGCCGTATGTTGAACAAGATACATAGGGTTGGGCCCAATAAAAATTCATTTATCAGTTGTGCATATCAAAATGTTTACAGAGCAATGCTGCTCTGTAAGCGATTTTCACTTTAACTTAAAAAGTAAAAAGCATCACTTATCAACATGAACAATTTTCTCGGCTTCCACGGATGTTAATTATTCAGAGTATCGATTTGAAGACGAAAGACTTCGCTTTTGTCAAACTGTCACTATCAAGCTTATGAGTTTGTTGTTGTGAGATTTGAGAATGTGTCTGAGATAGAAGAATAGAGGATTCGGTTTCAATCAAATCAAGGTCATAATTTCTATCAACAGCTCAGGTAAACTCTTTCTCCTGCTTCTTTATAATCTCACGTGTCAAAGGCAGCTGCAAACCTTGTTCTTGTATTAGACACATGATCCATGTAATCATCATTAAGATCCCGCTGAGAATCCAGTGATACGGCGTATCATTTTGAAAGGGCTGCTTTTAATAGCATTCGCCTCGTCATTATCATTACTACATAATCCTCACTGATTTTAAATCATGCCAATCATCCGAGAGTTGAGCAGAATACTATTTCCTCGCAAATTAGCAAGAGAAATCCGGTTAATCATGCCAGACCGGTTACAAGTTTTAGTTCATCAGAGTCCAGAGAAAAGACTGAATCAACATATTTTCTGCTTTGTTAAAGTATTCCGAATCTCAATCAGAGAATGCTGGCGCATGCAGCACAACATAGACTCTATTGTCAGCCCAGAAGATATTTATATTTTTCACGCGATAAGAGTAATGATGATGATGATTACGTGAGGTTGACTCATTTTCACCGGATAAGTGTTTCAAATTTGTTTACCCTATTGAATTATGCTTGTCTACTTAAGAAAAGCGAAATTCAGATACATTTTTTGAAGACTTTGTTTAAAAGCTCATTCTGTCCAAGTTAGTGTTCCTAATCTTCATATTTCTCCTAAACTAGCTAGATAATTAAGTATTCAGCAATTTTTCCATTGGAATTATCATAAAGTAAAAATTCTACGCAGTTTGCTTTGCAAAGTAAGCAAATTAAAATTTCGCAGCACTTTCTCCTATTACAAAAACATGTACCATTTTAAGCCTTGCAAGTTTTGGTATCTCACGCATTCGTTTTTATTATGTGTCTCAATTTTGCGGGTTACTTGCATTTTCTGCGTTTTAGAACATCTTAATTTTATATTTTTGTATGCTGTAAAATAGTCATAAACTGAATGTATGATACATAAGATGCATATGCTACATATCGGAACATGGCCATAAAATGTATCATTAAAACATTCAGAAAGCATCAGTAAAATGTACATTAATGATTCTGAAGTCAGCTTTATAATGCTTTTACTTTTCCCCGACTTTGGTTGAAATTGACACTTCGCAGCGTACGATAGACCTAATTGTATTTGCGAAATTGATTCAGAGAGAGTTTTCGAGTAAATGTTTTAGTATTCCGTTCATGCGACTACGACGTTCGTCCAAAATTCATGAAGCCTTTTCCATCGAGTTAAGGATGTCTTATCTACTATACTAAACCTTGTTTTCATTTCTGCTGTTATCACGATCACACCCAATTCAGTAACCTAAAGGCTTTAGAAACCAAGCCATGCAAATTAGATTTTGGTAAGAACAGTGAAAGAATTTCAGTCATTGTAAAAGGAAACTCTTTTCTAACATTCGTTTCGTAAAACTAACTTAAATACTAGCTGGATAATAAGAACTGGCTACCTTTTACCAACATAAGTCCTTAAAGGATTTTTTACCGATTTTTTTTAATTGAAAATTAATAAATTACGTATTTTCTTGGCTGAATTAAGATTTGCAATATCATACAAATTACATTTTAAGTATGAGTAATGATACCTTGCGAATAATTAATCTAAAGTCATGTAATATAAACGGACAGCTTAAAGTAGTAAGAAACATCATGGAAAATTCCATAAAATAATAATCCATGCTTTGCATGTGTGCTCAATAATAGGGTTAAAGCTTTGTATTTTATTAAATGTCTGTGGTTAAATACGTTCTGTGCTCTAATCCAGTATTATTAGGTCACGCTGTATACCTTACTTAGGCACCGATTGCAAAAATGTTTTCACATTTCGTGCTCAAATTATTTTATTTTCATGACTGGTTCCGCTTATCACAATTTTTATCATATCATAATGTTTCGGCAACATTTAAATCCATACTAGTGACTCGAAACATTTCGGCTAAAATAAAATTTCCTTTTTTGAAAGCATTATTCGCATTCCACTGGACTTCTTTCTTTTCCCTTCTTTAATTCACTCCCGCATTGCTTTCAGGATCGGATGTGTTGATTGCTTCATTCATCTACTATATCTTTATGCATCACGAAGAGTTTAGACTGGTAATGGGAAGATCGGCTCATTATGATAAGTCCAGGGGAAATCACATACCGCCGTTCTAAAATAAAGGGTAGTGCAGCTAAAGAACTGGTTAGCAGAAGTAAATTACTGTGTAAAAATTACATTTTCAGCCATTGTTACATCCAACAATACTCTCTAATTACCTGTGGAACTTCAGTTCTTCCAAATTTGTAGCTAAAATACATAAGTATTTTGTACGTGATGATGACAAAATATATTTTTGCGTGAAGTCAAATCGATAAGCGTAAACTAGAAGATGCCCTCGCAGATCCAGAAAGAAAATCACAATTGCAAATGCTGGGCCAGATTTTTTATGTTCGCCCTTTCATTTAGTAACCCTGCTTCTAGTACATTCAAAGGCATTTCAACTTTCCAGCCTTCTGCAACCCTCATTTTTTAATTGAAAACTCTCAAAAAGATTGAGAGCTATGTCCTCGTACATTGTCAACTTGTCCATCTTCACTTTACGTGCAAAACTAAATACTATTTGGATGCGTACAACTCGTTTTTGAGTCCACTCGGCTTCTTCTTGAGTTGAGATATTTGCATCCAAGCAAAATACACTGCGATCATGTTCAAATGAAGGAACAAAAGCGTCAAATGAATTATAGCTTGGAGGCTTCTACTATGTCACAGGGTTTTATTGGATATCAGAATGATGATACCCTGCCACCATTTCATTATTCTCAAACCAGTTAATCAAACTACTCACAAATGATAGTTTTTGTCCATCATTTTGTATTTATTGCGGTTAAACCGTGAACATTGTAGAAGATGGTTGTTACTGCTGCTGGTGAGTATAAGATCAAGGTCTGGTGCTGTTGAAGTTGGTAAACGGATAATCGTCCTCATTCGTGTAAATTACTTGCTCATCCTTTTGTTACGACATCAGAAGCTGCTGGTGGTCAATCCCAAATGGTTCGGGAGCATGATCAATATATTTTCTATGTAATACGACCACAGCCAGCGTACACTTTTTTATTAGAACAGTTTTTTTCATGAAATATGTTTATGTATAATGGAGACTGCCCAGAACCACTAATTAAATAGATTTTGTTCGGGGAGTTTGATATGAGGACAAAAAACACGAAAATTATTGTTCCAACCCTTTCAAAATCTGAACAAGGTGTCAACCTGATGTAGCATTTCTTCCGAAAGAGTACCTAAGTCATGTTCAGAATGCTAAAGATTCTTTGAAGTTTTTATTGAAAATAGGATTTTTTATCTTGATAAATTATAATAGGATTGTATCGAAGGGAGTGGATTCGTGGAGAAGTGACTTGATAAGAAAAAACTAGTTTTCTCGCTTTGGATTTTCTACCTCGATTATGTAACACGAGCTCATAAAAATTGTCGATTTGAAATTACAAAGTGGAAAAGATGAATTATGCTTTAATAATACCTAGATTTTATAGACAATCTTAAGTTTTGTTCAAAAAACTTCTTTTTCTGAAGCCTATATTTTGAAGCGTTTCTAAAAATGTTTATAAAGCGATAACTTCTTTCCTCGAGGAAAACAGGTGCAATAGTTTTAATCTAATCTGGAACAATCGGGGAAGGTGATCTATCATCAAATCTACGTGTATACCTACATATGTATATTTTACTTATATATCTTGTGCGTTGAGTAGGTAGCATGTGTCCAAAAATTTTGCGATCGTCTAAATGAAAGTATTACGTACGTACTACATGGCTTGATTTCGCGTTACGCAAGTTGATACATCTGCAAAAAGTGTCATATCGTGAGTTTTTGATGGGTAGAAGAGATTTTGCACGATAAATCTTGATCAATCTGCAAAGCATGTCAAGTTTTGTTTGGCAGCTCAAAAGGTCGAAATGACACGAAAGTTACTTCAGAGGACACCCAAGACAAACTTGCACAGATTTGTTCCAATCTCACTTTTACTATGATACAAAGACCACTCCTTATTGAATTCATGTTGTTCCTCTTTATATAAATTATTTTAAAGATTGACGAATAAAAAGTCGGTAAAACGAATATCTAAGTATTTGTTTATGCGTCAGAAAGTGGAAAGCATTTAGTCTTTTCGTTTCTCATATTGTCACGTATGACTAAAAAACTAAAAACAACGAAGAGTTCGAATTGATTTGCCTGTGTGTAAAAATGCTTTCAGAACAGTGCATGTATTGCACGGTCGACTTATTACCCAGAAGCCTTTGTATTGCGGCATTTACAGCATATTTTAGCAACATTATCACACAATTTCCGTCCACGCAGGATTTATGACTTATCCAATCAACACCTATTTCCTTTCATCTTTTTAAAAGCAACTACGCCAGCAAAAGGGTTGAAAGCATTTGTCCGTCTTCATTTTCCACATATCCCAAGTGACATAATGCTACAGGGATTGTTCCTTTTTCCAGAAGCCCTACACTTTTGTCGATACAGTTTTTCCTGTTTGTTTTCCATATTTTGTCTAATCCATTTTTGGTAGTAATTAGAACCGGAATGTACATGCAGTTAGCAACTCTGACGTAAAAAGGAATTTTCTTGCATAAAATCCTGCATAGTTTCGGTAAAGCAAGTTTGGGGAAAGGTGTTAATTTCGTTAATGCTATTTGTTCAAATCCCTAAACTTTTCACTACTTACATATATTCATTGGTGATAATGGAGTACAATGTGAGCGTACGAAGCTAGTGCTCTTATTATAGTAACTTTACAAAAAAAAAGTTTAGGAACCCCCGTTGTGCATTTGCTCTTCAGATTATTATACACACAAGTATGAATTAACGTCTCATGTCAACACAGGTGTAAAGGGAAATCAATATTATGTCATTTTTCTACGGTTTCTTTTCACACTCGCGTTATCAACGGCTGAGTGGAGGAAACCTGTGAAAAATCAGCCCGTGTCAGCATTTACCAAATTCTGGGTGGCATAGAAGAATAAAATAAAGTGTAAGTTGGTGTTTTCCATCAAAAAATGCGATACTGTGGCATGATTAGCGACATGATATGATTGAATCTTTTTGAAGGTGGGAATGTGGGCAGAAATATGTATGTTTTAAAAAAACCTTGTCCACCCAGAATAAGCATAATAAAAATTTCATAGTTTCAAATTGGACTGAGAAAGTACTTAAATGCTGGATTAAGTAGTGCTGAAATTTGATCAGTTTTCATAAGTTAATTTTTTTCAAGTATCCAGTGTGTCTGCAAATCAAGAGGGTGATAATTTAAAGTGGGTAGGAATTCTAGTAATTTTGTCGGGTGCCACAGCGGCCTTTCCACTGCCATTTCAAATCTCTATTTAATTTCAATGGAACTGAACGACTTCGACTCACCGCGATAAACTCGTACCTGTAAACGAAGCTCAAATAGTGTACAAAGGCCGAGCAAAAAGTAATATTTACTCTGAACGATCCCGCTCTGTAATTTTCGGAGCGTTTGTTGTAAGAAGCAAAAGTAGTGAACTCATTCTTTCCGTCAGTCCCCAAAGCTCATGAGTCATGACTCAAAGCCCCATCTCAACTCCACTCTCACTTTTTATTGAGCAAAGATTGAGTGAGATGAACTGCTACATACTTTTTCACTNTCAGTCCCCAAAGCTCATGAGTCATGACTCAAAGCCCCATCTCAACTCCACTCTCACTTTTTATTGAGCAAAGATTGAGTGAGATGAACTGCTACATACTTTTTCACTTCTCCATTTCCCTTCATTTCACCATCATCCTTTTTATTTTTAGACTTGGACACAACTTAAACCGGCAATGGAATGGAGTGTTAGTTATAGCAAACATTCTCTCTGTATTTTCTTTTTGCAACGTTTGCAAAAAAAAGACTAACACACACGCTGTGCTTAACAGTCTAAGCAATAGAGTGGTAAAAAGTCGAGGGCGGAGAGATCGAAATGACTCAATTCCCGATTTCCCATATTGCCTCAGTCCAACTCTTTATTTGCTTAGCACATTTTCCATCTCAGAAAATATTTTTTTGCCTTTTGCCAAAAAATGTATTTCTCTTTTAGTAATACATAACAGCTTACTTAAACACTCAAAACGATCATGGAATAGAGAAATGCTGACATTTTTTGCATTGCCTACATTTCCCAAAAGCTCGAAATAATATTTTTTAAGTTGAACACGGGCTGAGAAGAAACTATTTTTCGCCTATTTATCTTTATTGCCTACTTTCCCCCGAGAAATAATTCAGAAGATCTTTTGTATTTCTTTTCCTGGATTTTATATCCCAAACAAAAAACTCGATTCCAAAGTATTATATTTTTTGATGGAATAAGAGTAAAGGTAGAGACTGAAATGAGACTCCAACATTGCGTCATTACACATGTTGCCTTTTTTCTCCAGGGAAAGGAACCTTTTCACTGATACGGCCATGACGAACTCGATTCCAAAGTATTATATTTTTTGAAGGAATAAGAGTAAAGGTAGAGACTGAAATGAGACTCCAACATTGCGTCATTACACATGTTGCCTTTTTTCTCCAGGGAAAGGAACCTTTTCACTGATACGGCCATGACGGTCTCTGTATTATCTTATGAAAGAAATGTGCAATAAAAGTAGCATAAAACGCTACTCGTCTATTTGTTTTGTACACTTTCTCTGGTGTTTGCTGTAGGGCTTAATGCGACCGCTTTGGGGAGACATTCCGTTTCGTCTTCATCACTGCCAACTTCCACCAAGTTTGTACTCTGAGACTTTAATATGTGTCTCATGAATACCATGATTATGATATGATTATTTATGTCACGTATGAATAGCGATAGCATCGTGTGGTCTCGGGAAAAAATATTTGGATTTTAATACCAAAGACTGTAGTAAATGTATGCAAAATTTTGCGTTGTGAAAAAATACAATCTTTACGAATAAGCAGCAGCTGCTTCTTATCACTTTCATATTTGAGTGTCGGCGGAACGGAAACGTGGCCTAAATTACATACATCGGGTCATTCAATTTTAGATGGAAAAATATTTTCTTTAATAATAAGACAAAGTTGAATAGAAGCCAAAGCCAGACGATATTTGCGGCATGGTTCAAAAGCGAAAAAATCTTTGTTTTATCTTATCTTAAAAGCTTCATTACTTTTCTTAAAATAGGATACTCAACGTTTGGTGGTCTGAATCTGTACAAACAGAAGCCAAGGATTTTTTGAAAGTTTAATGCTTCTTTGCTGTCCAGTATTTTTATTTCCCGTAACAAACTAGTGAGTTCAGGCAATTCTAAAATAATTAACCATGAAAGTGATGATCTTTGTGCGGTCATTTGAAGCTCTTGTCAAAGAAAAGTTACCTGCTGCTTTGATTATTCAAAATATTAACGCTTACAATAAATTAGGTAGCAACTTTTCAAATGGTTCGGTTAACCAAAGTATAAGCAGAAGCTTTGTTGACTGTGTTGGTACCTATGTTTTTGCTGGACACTTATCAACGCATATTTCAGTCAGTAGATCACGAAAGTGAATCTACTCGAAAAGTAGGAGAAACTGGTTGTATGCTAATAGAACAGGGCTTACAAGTAAAGAATCAGCTTGATAGATTGTAGATGATATTGAAACGATAAAATTTTCTTCATACAATAGAAAACTGGCTGTGACTAAACTCACCGGTTCGTTTATCGCTTATCGTAAGATGACCACATTCCAGTAACAAAGCACTCATGTGGGAAGCATTCTGAATTCCATTTTCCTTTTGATTATTTCTGCTTCCCTTCATGGTAACACCAAGGTGCGTCGTCGATAGGTACATGTGTCTATGAAAAGAATCGGGTGTGCGAAATTCCTACTTCATCCTTTCATCTGATAGATTACGAAAAAAGTATGTAAATCTTATTAGTTTTTTCACAAGCGGTAATTTTCTGAGTCGATTTCGTACGCATAAAATCGTCGTAATCGAAGCAGGAGAGACCGGAGGCTGAATTAAGTTTCGATTCTAGTAATTCAAGTCGTTTGTATCGTATCTCGATTGCAACGTGTAATTTCTGGTTGCACTTAATGTGTTTGCTAAACGCAGAAAATGAGGATGCACCCTTGAATTTTTATTATTATATCATTACTTTTTATTGCTCCATTTTGATGGTTTGTGTTGAGGTAATAATGAAAAAGTCGATATGCAGACCAAACCCAAAGAAATGTTATAGTGAAAGTGATGATATACTTAATAAGTTTTACCGTCTTAATATTGTAGCTTTTTGTATTTTCTTAATTATGAAATAAAATGGTTCGGATCACAAAAATAAAATCTGCTTGAAATTCGACAACCGATTTAAAATCCAATTTATTGTTAATAAAAGAAATATTTCCAGGCTCAAAAGAGTGAGTTTCATAGTAAACTCATATATTTTTCCCATTTTCCCCTTTTTTGCTCTAAATTAGGTAAAATAACTCATTCTTCCATCTAAAACTTGTTCTATTATATAGTCAAAAGTTAAAACTTACTTTGTTTATTACAATCAAGATTAAAACATGAATTCGCAAAATTGGAGTGAACTTTGAATAATACACGATCTTTTGTATCACAACCAAGGATCTAAATTTAATCACTTCGATTTCTGACGATGTCGGTGAAAACAGTAAAACTCGCAAATTATGAAAATAGTTGAATTAATTGAATACTAGTCCGTCTACAAAGTCTTCATTGCCTGGTAATGATTATACCGACCAGGTTGCGATTGCGACTAACAAACGCTTTCGTGAGTGGCATTTTGCACATTTTAGCAAGTGATTCAATCGAAACTACATTGTAATTATTTCCATTTACATCTTCACACCAGATATGGACATGAAAGGATTAAGTGGGCTGGACAGACTGTGACTCGTGATAATCATTTTAAGATTGAATCTAAAAAGGTTTATGAATTCCCTTGTCCGGATCAAAGATACCTTCCTACATACCGAGCAACCGTAAATGTGTATTTTAACCCGTCAACAAATATCTCACTCACTG
>JAHZMY010000363.1:0-12435 GCA_027743915.1 Seira sanloemensis
GGTACTCGATCCACTCAGGCACCTCTAGGATCCTGCGTAGGCTGACTCTAGAGATTTGTGTCGCATGCCTAAGCAGACGCTTCAGAATTAAATTTTACAAGAGGCAATTACAGTATTTAAAAAAATCAAGTTATTTTGCACCACGAGAATGAAATAAATATTTCATCTCTGAGAGACATGTGAAGCTAGTGAATTAGCAAATTTTTGGGGAAAACTTGTGTCAATCTATAAAAATTTACTGCACAAACTCATAAAACTGATCTTCTGCAAATCGTAAAAAAAACTTTCAAGTGTAGAATGAATCGTGAAATTCAAAACAGCAGTATATGTACATAATGTTGGCTCAACCAACTTTCCCATGTTTATTTCAAAAGAGACTTTTTTTTACGTTACCGCTCCACTGACTAGATCCATATTATTTGCATTTGAAGGTACTTTATATATTTTGTGAATTTAGCCATGTGGCTGCGCTTCAAGTTTTGGGCCCATAAACATCAACACGATTTAATTGGACATTGTGCTATACAGAGATACTCTGTCGAACTTTTTCCCCTCAATGTTTTCCCAGAGTGATCTGATGTTTCCCTTTTATTTTTACACTTCCCCAAACGCATCCCGCAAAGCCATATAATTTTACGATGAGAAGAGTTCGACTCTCTTTCCGCCTCACTGCTCAAAACAAAAAGTGTTTGCTTTGAGGAAGATAAAACAGGAGGAAACGACTCAACTGTCCTCTGAAAAAAACGGGTGAAAGTAAGCACCAATAAAATCAGACACACGTTCCAAACCCTATTTATTTTCCGCTAAAAGGGCCTTGTTCGGCTGAGGCAGAGAGCCAGTTTCAGTTTTTGGGCTAGAACTTGTGGATATCCAGTAGAGTGCCAATAAAGAGAATCACACAGGGAAAAAAAGGCCTGTGTGTATCCGATCACATTACCATCATTTCGGCTAGAGAGGTTCAGAGTTGAAGAGATGAAAGGAGACGGGAATCAAAATAAATAAATACAGGTAGCATCATCGACATCCCAGCCCTTTCGCGAAAATGTGTTGTGATCAATTGGAAAGGCTTGTGTAAAGCAGGGGAAATATTTTTAGGGGTAAGAGGGAGAAGGTGACGCTTGAGTGGATTCTCGTTCTCGCGCAAGTGGCACGAAAGTCAATGATGATGATCGCCAGTCTGAAAATTATATATGTAATGGGAATTTAAAAATATATATAATCTCTTCAAATTTGCTCTTGCGATAATTGTCGTGTTGGTTGGGCTCATTCATATGTAACTTTTAACAAATAACAAGGCCTGTTTGTTGGCATTGAGAAAAATATCTGGTCGAAGTAGCATATTGCTGCCGGTATGCAATTGACAGGCTCAATTAGTACGGAGGCGTTTTTCCTAATTGTTCGTTTCAGCTCCGTCAATCATCTTGAAGTTATATAAATGCTGACTAAAGAATCAAATTTTATTTATAAACTTTCCCAGCTTCCATCTTAGTTTGACTTGTCGATCACAAGCGATTTTGACAGGCTAGTCAGTATACATACAAAAGTAGGAAATTGTTTCCCAATCAGCTATTTAAGTCGAAAAAGATTGGATTGGTCAGTTTACGTCACAATGTAGTTTTTGGTAGCATATCACATTTCAGATTCTGATTATCCCAACAAGGCACATTTTCTCATTAAAATTGATCATTCATTCATCGACATTTCAGCATTATTCGTGACCTGTAAAATATCGACGGAGCTACATACATATAACAGCCATCTCTAAAATCTCGGAATGAACTGTGCTTCCCGTAAATGGAAAGTGGCTCCTTTTAACACAACCATCCCCTTCTCCATTTATGCGACAGTTTTGAAGCGAGAGTTGACAGGTGAAAAAGACGAGTATTAAGTTTCGTCTAATGCTCCTTCAGAAGGTTGTGGTTATGGGGCCGAAAACTGACAAACAACTTTTTAACGGGCATTAACATGACTATAATTGCGTAAGAAAAGTTCATCATCACACCACCACCATAACCATTACCCAACGCAAAAATGGTTTTTGGTGGCTTTGAGTTGACGCTCTTTATCTCGAGTTTGAAGCCCATTATTTGAGTAACCAGACAAAACAAAAACAGGGGAAACCAGCAGGATGAAACAACGGGCGGTCAGTGTAGACTCTCTCAAAATCAAATTGCTGAGCTGAATAGAAATGGTTAGTTAACTTGAGATTTTTTCTCTACGGTGAGACAGGTAGGTCGGTAGATTGAGAAATGAGGAGGCGGCTGCTGACACAGAAATTGGCCAAACTTTTTTTTATTTTGTGTCTCCATCGGAGGAGCTATGCAACACAGCAATATAAACAGCTATGGAACATGACAGCATGAATTACAGTCTTGCTGAAAAATGTCATTTGCATCCGGTGACACTTTTCCTTTTAAGTCATTCCCTGCATTTATTATTTTGACAATGAGTTTTATCTCTTTCGTTTGCTACTGGGATGATGATGCCGGCAGCTGACGCGCCAATATTTCGAGTTTACCAACTGTTTCCTCCTTTTGGTTATCGATATACCGTCAAAATAATGATGTCTGAAAATGCTCCTAGGTTTTGATGGGAAAATACTATTTATAACGAGTTGTTGTAATCTAAACTGTGAGCTCATTAATTACTTTGAATCATCATCGCCAGACTGGTTCGCAATATTTAAAATGGGCTGTGATTTGCAATTCTCTCCTTTTCGTGAAATTTACGTATGGGAAAAAATTGAGTCTGAATGGGGACAAGTTGTCTAATTTCACCTGCACGAAAATCAAATTATGTGGGGATTCTCAAAACCAGATTTTTTGCAAAGCCAAAGTCATCCTTTATTGATCGATCATTTTTACTTTTTTTTGCAATTTGTGTCTGAAGGCAAATGCAAAATGGGAAGGGAGAAAAATATTATCATTTGAGTTTTCAGTCCTACTTTCATTCGCTCTTTATCTTGACTTTGATCAGGATTTCTTCATAGTTTTTAAGTGAGATGTTACCTGGTCTTGTGGATGAGCAAATATGATTTCTTATTCATGCTTTTGAGTGAAGACTACTTTCATTCGCTCTTTATCTTGACTTTGATCAGGATTTCTTCATAGTTTTTAAGTGAGATGTTACCTGGTCTTGTGGATGAGCAAATATGATTTCTTATTCATGAAGAGTGAAGCTTTTATCTGCGTTTATGACGCAAAAAAGATGACGTGTGTCTTTTACGAAAATCAAGGCAAGTACCAAGCGCGACGTTTTGTCATCGTATCTTTACGTTTGACATAGTTTCTATTTTTACTCTATATATCTTGCTCCATCACCTAAAATGACGTTTTTGTGAGCCCAAATTTTTAAGAAATGTTTACCAAATCTAAGTAAGCAAGGTAGCTTCACTTAATTTTTCTTAATGGGAGCAAAAACTCGCCTTTTATTACCGACTGTGGCTTTCCATTCATCCTTTTCCCATTCTAGTACAACATTGCTTTGAGTCTGCGTATGTATCGCCAATTTAGCTTTATATTTTTGCAACATCCCACCCACCCATCCGCGAATTTAAATTCTACTTAATGTCATATGCACATAAACTACTCGTATTTTCTCAGTTTTATATCATACACGAGAAAATACTTAAATCAGAGGAAAAATGGGGACAAAAAAATACAAAAAGGATGTAACTTATTTTATATTCTTTTTGAAACTGTACATGATTCCCCTCTGGAAAAATTTCGTGGGGAATAAAATGCACTCAAACAAGAATTGATGCTGCTACACTCTCCCAACTTAACTTTAAACTGGGGAATTCACTTTTTAAAAAATTCGGTCTCTGAATGTACCCCACTTTTAACCGGTACTGTAAAGAAGATGTAAAATGTGAATTATACTTGTACGTGTATCTTATCTGAAACTCCATTCATCTTCCAGAATTTCTCATTCATAATATTTTTTTTCGTTTGCTTTGTATTATATACGTAATTCAAAGTTTACTCATTTAAGATCTTGACAGTTTTAGACTTGCCCTGAAAACTCGATTGCTTGGTGGGCCATCCCATCACACCATGAATAATCATAAACTCTTTTTTTAAATGCTGAACTTTAAGTAATCAACTTTTTCAAAAGATCTTTACCTTTTGATCATGAAATCAGCTAATCAAAGAGGCTTGTTGCGCTAATCAAAACTACGCTATCCAAATCGTAACGATAATCGTAGAGAAGGAATGCAGTGCCTGGAGTCTCATCATCAAACCTACTTTGTCGCATTTGTATAAAAAAGAGTATTTTGAGTACGTACTACTTACATTGCTTCAATAACCATGAATAATCATAAACTCTTTTTTTAAATGTTGAACTTTAAGCAATCAACTTTTTCAAAAGATCTTTACCTTTTGATCATGAAATCAGCTAATCAAAGAGGCTTGTTGCGCTAATCAAAACTATCCAAATCGTAACGATAATCATAGAGAAGGAATGCAGTGCCTGGAGTCTCATCATCAAACCTACTTTGTCGCATTAATTCCAACTTGAAAACAGTATTTTGAGTACCTTCTACTTATGTACATTGCTTCAGTGTTTTGAGTTCACCCTTTAGACACCAAAGATTGAAGCAATAAAACCGGATTTTTTTACCAAGATTTGTTCTTACTATATTTGCCACACAAAGAAACGTGTAGTGTTTGCAGCAACTAAGAGAAAAGTGAGGTATTCTCTCTCTCTCTGCAAGAACGATCTCTATATGCAAATAAGATAAGTTATGATTTTAGATCGTCAGAGAGAATAGAGGATGTGTCATATAAAAGAGATTTACGCAGAAGGAGAAAATGGGATATGCTACTCTTTCCCTTTCATGTTGGTTTTTTTTCTGGAGCATTCTCTTTACGTAACAGTTCCTTTCTTCTCCGCACTTTTTTTGGTATTTCCCAGTTCACCTTTCAGTTTTCACTCGACTCCCTCTCCTTTTTAGTATGATATTCGTGTTATCTTCCACTAAAACATCGTGGCAGCACACAATTTAAAGTTGAGAGCAAGTCCAAGCGCACGGAAATGTTTTTCCTCTCGAAAATTCAGGAGCAAATACTGAAATATGGAAGTTGTACATTTGGAATTAGAATATAAATTGGAGCTAGCAGGGGAAACTGTATACGCACTTCAATTTTTTGAGAAGAACGTATCATCTTTTCCTGTATAATATTCTCCGTTTACTTTACGACTTCTGGTCAGGTCCAACGTACAAATCTTTGGGAAAGTGGAGAGAAAATTGCAAAACACTGAACCCAACCGAGAGAAATAGCACATGAACGTACACATGTAGGTCTAGTCCAATTTCTTCATGAAGATTTTTATTGTCATTGCAGGATTCATATAGTTTCGTTAGCATAAGTATGGCTTTGAAAAGAATTTCTTTTTACCTCGACTTTGTGATTCCACCTCTGCCCTTTGCATCACCTTGTTTAGAAAAACTTTAATGGAGAGAGGGAAGGGAGAGTTGGGAATAATAAAAATATTTTTGCTCCTTTGGCAAGGGTGAAATATGATCAATGATCATCTCTTTCTCTCAAGTGAGTCTCTTGTATTTTCTCTCAAAATACGTACGAATTGAGGGCGGTGCTGCGGTGCATGTATTATGCAAAAGCTAAACAATGAAATGTCAGTGGTTCGTTTTATGCTCCTTCTGGCACCACTTTTTTATCGTCATTCACACATGACTGACGTCCATTCCATTGGAGGAAGAAAGATGATGTGGATTTTTTAGTATTCATATCACTTATTCAAAAAAAAATTTTTTTTGATACAATCTACGAGAGAAATACATAGAGGGAAGAGGAAACTGCGTTGGCAGAAGAGGGAAAACGTGCTCATTTGTATTTCACTCGGAACGCTCGGATGGGGAATAAATGTTGATCTTCCGGAACAGTTTTTTTAGTTTGTCCGAAAATTGCAGAATGAAGAGAGGGGAGAAATAGCATGCATACATGGAAAACGCTAAATTATTCTGATGGCACAGCCGGTTCACTCGACTCTCTGCCTTGTAGTAGTTTTATTTTTCGCAGGCATAACCGAAAGCTGGAATGCATGAAACATATAGTGGAAAAGAGGGTAATGTTTAATGGAGATTGGATATCGTCATCAATCCGCGATTTTCCTTTTTTTGTCCTTAGGCACATCCTTTTAACTGTGAATGGCTCATATGTACATTTTAATGGAGAAGGTGTGACTTTGAACTTAGCGAAAAGTGAAAGCTCTCCCCTCCAGATTTTTTTTGAGGAAGTTAGCACTTTTTTCCATGACACATATTTTATTTTACTCAAGCCATATTTGAGAAGAAAAAACAAATCGAACAAGTTCAAACCTCACATGTTCGTTGCATTAAGTTAATTAACAATTAATATTATCAATACTGAACGCAGCGCGCCTGCTTATTGTTGTTACTATTTTTTGTCCTTAGGCACATCCTTTTACCTGTGAATGGCTCATATGTACATTTTAATGGAGAAGGTGTGACTTTGAACTTAGCGAAAAGTGAAAGCTCTCCCCTCCAGATTTTTTTGAGGAAGTTAGCACTTTTTTCCATGACACATATTTTACTCAAGCCATATTTGAGAAAAAACGTACCGCCCCCAATTCCCATTGTTTGACAGTACGAGTCACAAAAAGAAGAAAGTTGCTAAAGTTTTTTTTCTTACTTTCTTGGGCTGACGGCGATGATGGGAGAAAGTAGATACTTGCTTCAATATGGAGCCCAGGTGGACTAAGTATAGAATCAATACATAAAAAATTGTATATCCCCACAGGTTGACAAAGTCAGAAAGATGCTTGCACTCTGAAAAAAGCAGTTTCCCATTGGTAAATATTAGCTTTACATCTCTTTTTTCTCATTCTTTTTTTCTCCTTTCGTGAGCCGACTCAATACTCTGAGAGAAAAAAAGGTTCCAAGTGTACATAGGTATACCATCATTTTTTTCTTTACTTTGCCTCTAGAAAAACTTCAAATTATTTTTTTCTTGGGACGGACGGCAAAGCGGGTGAAAGGTAAAGGATACATTGGAAATAAAAAAAGATGCGGGGAAAAGTACGTCCCATCAGTTCAAAAGTGTTTTTAAGTAAGTGGAGGAAGGGAAAAAAGAAGGGGATTTTCTATTTATTCCTTGTGAAAAAAAAGCTCCTGGAAGAAAAAAGAAATGCCCTCTTCTTGAAATCTAGGAAAACTTTGCTTTACTCCCGTATCGCTGAGGGTATATACTAAGGTTTTGTGTGCTACCCGGAGAAAATGCATTTTATATCCTATAATCATACTTTACAAGATAAAGGCGGAAAGTTGGCCAATTTCATGTGTATTTTGGAGGAAAAAAAGTCGGTTACAAACAGACACGGGATGGGGCTAAAAAGAAGGCTTAAATTTTCTCCTCTTTCTTACCTTTGTTCTATGTCCTCGATACTTTCTCTCTCATATCTTCTCGCATTCATTTATTGTAGCAAAAAAATCTCTGTCTTTTATTCTCTCGTCCTTTCAAGTGATTTACACGAAGAGTCAGAAACAGAGATGGAAACAGGTTAAGTAAATAGATGATACAGTGGTTTGGCTGAGGTGGGAAGGTTTCAGGTAAAATCTGTGTGTGTGGTGCCTATATCAATATAAATTTCATTCAGAATCTTTCACCAACTTTTTCCCATTCAAACAAACCGAGCTCTGAGAGAAAGAGAGAGAGAGAGAGAGCATAGGCGGAGATTCTCAACTTGAGTAGGCAAACCCAACGAATGTTTGGCGGTTGATTGAGAAAAGATTCTTTGAATTTATTCTAGCTCACTTTCCTTTTCTTATCTGAAGGTAAATATTATACAACCGTTTCCCTGACGGAGACAAATATTAAGAAAAAAATCAAAAAGTAGAATGTGTCTTTGTTAGGTATAAGCCATTCTACCCTGACGCAAGTCTTTTGCTTAAAAGCAGTTCAAATATTTTTATAGAATGCATTTCTCGGTGCATATAGTCAACCTCTCTCGGATTTATAGGGCATTTTGAACAAGAGACCCAACGAATGTTTGGCGGTTGATTGAGAAAAGATTCTTTGAATTTATTCTAGCTCACTTTCCTTTTCTTATCTGAAGGTAAATATTATACAACCGTTTCCTTGACGGAGACAAATATTAAGAAAAAAATCAAAAAGTAGAATATGTCTTTGTTAGGTATAGCCATTTTCTACCCTGACTGACGCAAGTCTTTTGCTTAAAAGCAGTTCAAATATTTTTATAGAATGCATTTCTCGGTGCATATAGTCAACCTCTCTCGGATTTATAGGGCATTTTGAACAAGAGTTGTCAGGTTGTGAATCGGGCAAGAAAGGCCATTTCTTTGGTGACGTCAGGAAGCTACCTGACGAAAAAAAGGTCGCATCCTTTTCCTGGGCACAGTTTTGCTCGCGTAGATCTAAATTTAATGAAGACTGACTTGACTCGGAGCCAGAGCCACTGAAATAATGATATTACCTCACTATACATTTTTCCTCTCCACTGAAACTCGCAAATCACTTGCCAAAATAATGATAGTCAGTAATTTATGAGACTCGTAAATTGTTGAAAGTAACCACCTCGTCTTGTTTATTACACTTTCAGAGAGAGTTTTAAGCTGACTCACTTTCCCCTTTTTCATGGACTTGAAATATGAGGCAGAAATGGAACAATTGAATACGAATTTTCACTCACTCCAAATGAAAAGCACTCCACCACCACCACTCAACTTTGCAGAGTCCTGTGGAATGCAAAGAAATATGTACAAAAGATGAACTTGATACTATCAAGTTGATAGTTTACCGTAGTTAAATGCGCATCCGAGTTTAAACCTTTTTATAGTGTCCCCCTGGACTCATCAAAAAGTGCAAATGAATTACGTACAAGTTTTGAATAAATTATGGCCTAAATATGCACGGAATTATTTCAATTTAGTTAATTAGTGTCTGTCGAGCTCGGTGTAAGATTGATGTTGTGTCTTCCTCCTCTCCAACTTTTACGAGCCCTTTTTTATACACTCTACGTATATGTACATACTTACTTGAGTCTCATGCTAATTTTATAGTGAAATTAATGCACCGTTTCAACTTCTCATTTCACACCCTTTCCATTCCTCCCAAGAGGAGAAGATGCTCTAAGCTCACAAGAAGATTTAAAGGGTTGGGAGTTGTGTGAACTCAAAAAAGCTACTTAAAAATTCATCGTCATTTGCAACAACAGCAGCCACTTTTGTGTTTTGTGTCTTCGCCTTTGAGCAATAGCTCATCATATCAAAACGACACTTTAAGAGATGGTAATTTTCACGTAATTTGATATGAAAATTAGCACCGTTCTCATCTTTTTGATGGGCAAGNGTATGTAAAAAATGAATAAGGTAATGCTAGAAGCTAGAATCATAAAAACAATGATTCTTACAAATTGATAAGCAACTTCTCTTTCGAAGCTGAGAACACAAATTCTTGTACACAAAGTCAACGCTCCTTCACAGAAAAAATGTATTTTATGACATGACACTGCAGCTGACAATTTTTTTCTTCTTTAACCTGATCTAATCTTTATTTTTCAGTTAGTCCACCGTTTATTACTGCCATAAAATAGGAAAGGTACAAATTCGCATGTACCCGTAACTATTTCAGAATAACTCCGCAGCGGGAAGAGAGAGAGAGACGCTTTTTTAGCGGAAAAATGTCCGATCTTAATATCTCTCTTTTTACCTGTAGCCAAAGCCTGGTTCGATCCTGCATACAAATTTTTTTCAGCAATTGATTTAGATTACAGGGGACAAGCTCAAAGATCCAGGTAATAATTTTCGGCTTAAACACCAACATACGACGGAATACAAAGCAGGACTTTTTCTCCTTCCTTACAAAATTATTCAAAGATAATTTGCTAAAATTTAGGAGGGTGAAATACATGATGAAGAATCTCACACGAAAAAAAAGTTTTTTTTCTACTTTTTACACTCTTGATAATTCCTTTTTCTAGTTTATTATGCAGAGAACTTCTTACGAATACTAATGAAATGGATTAGAATATGAAGCAAGTGGAATGTTCCCCTAATTTCTAAAAGAGTTTTTTTCCTGTGCCAGAGAAAAAAAGAGCATCTTATCTTTTGGGAAATCGCCGAAAAGTTTGAACTCATAAGGAAAACTTTTTTTTTTGTAAAAAAATGAAAACTAGCTTGAAAAGTTGTACACTCATTTATTGTGGGATAAAGGGATTTAATTAATTTGATTTTTAAAAGGAAAATTTTTGTACACGTGTGATTGACGGGATGAATAGGCAGAGCTTGAGAAAAGAGTTTTTGCTACAGTATTTTAGACTTTTTAGCCTAATGAATTACGCTCGTATTAAATACCGTCATTAAATTACTAGGAGGACGCTGATTACAAAAAAAAAGAATCTACTCCGTACACACACTGGAATGATGTGTAAGGGGAATTCATATACTTTTCTGAAACTTGCTCCACATAAATTCACATTCTTTAGTGGATGTCCTAGTGCGATGCGGTTTCTTTGTGATACATACAAAATATTTTGTCTTGTAACTGTTTCCGTGATTATAAACATTTTGGTACCTGTGCCACCATGCACGTACCCGTTTTTATGAATTTTTCTCCTAACTTAATATGAAAAGCGTTTTACCTTCCTTATTATAATGGCACAATCCAACAATTACAGTTCAAAGCCCGACATTGTTTCAAGATTTTGGAGGGTGAAAATGATAAATAATGCAAAGCTACAATTTCGGGTCTTCTTTATTTGTTATTACGGTGGTGGTTATGAAACTTTGATCACGCCTGCTTTTATGAATATTTCTTCGAAATATGCACTAATTCGCTTTGTGTACAAGGTCATAAATTAAATGCGACTTTTGCAAAACAAAGTGCGTGAATAAAAATGAAAAACATTATTTGATAAAGAAATTATACCAACCTTGACTCTCAGTCTCAGTACAATAATGTTGCATGACCTACACCCATATTTTAATAAAGACACACCTTTTGCCACCATAAATTATGTGGAAGGGTGAACAATCTGGATCTTACTCCTAACTAACTGGTTTTAAAACTGCTTTTATTATTCTGACAGGTATAGTTAAGGACAAAATTTTAGAACTTTTTAAGTAAACGTTAATTAAACTAATTATTTGTTTTTACTTGCAGGTAAGTTTCAACAATTTTTTGAACAACGCGAAGGTGAGTCCGTGAAGGCTGCACAATTTATTCCGAATCCACAAACCAGGTAAGGGTATGTAAGGATAATCATAATCCGGATGGCATTCCTTAGCGATAGATTGGCAGATACAAATTAGCATTTCTCCGAAGGTATTCATAAAATCGATTCAAAATGTGCAGCGAGTTGTTCTAAAATAAATTTATTACATAAAACTTATACACAAAATGTAGAATAAATACCTTTAACAGCTTTGCTTACCTGCGGCTTCTTGGGCGCCAATTGCGTCCAGTGAAGACAATAACTTGGACCGTGTGGCATTTGAGCCTTGATTGGCTTTCCAGATTGTCAGCATTTCAATTAATACTTCTAATAATGGGAAATCGACTGCCGACTCTTTCTTACTAATTTTTATCAAGTCTTGTGGCTTTATTGACAATTCTCGAGCTAGTATTTTCCAATTTGTGAGAACATGTTCACTTTCGGCTAGGGTCTTTGCGATTTCCAGAATAATGCCAGTGCCTAAAAGTATTGACATTAAGTGCTAATCCAACGCTTACTAAGAATCTAAAAATTAATTTTAATGTTGGAGCTACATACCTGTAATGATTTCTCTGTTATATGACTGTCTCGGGCTATCCACTTCCATTTTGGAAGATTGCCATTGCGACATTTTTAAAGAGCTATTTTAAAAAACGAGTTTGTAGTAAGATGTTTTAAAATTTGCAATCTGAATCAACCTGTGGGAATTCCAAAAGCTCACACGGGGTATTGAAGTTTGTGAGTGATTTGTGAACAAAAAATATAAATTGCCTTACTGATATGACGGACAACTAAATATTATCTACGCTAGAATAAGAGGTGTTATCTTATTTGCGTATTCTTCATAAATCTCCACCTGCTTTGGACGTTTTGATTGGTTAACATTTTGGGAAATTCATTATTTTGCATTGTCATCAAACATTAAAATATAAAGTGTCGTACATCATACAAAGTCATTTCGGAACTTACGGAATTACCTCTTTCTAGCTAACCACTGATAATATTATATTGTGAATATTATTTGAGTGCACCATAAAACAATTTTGGTTTGGTTTAAAATCATGTGTATATATACTCTATGTACTATATACCAATTTGAAAGGAGAAAAACAGTATTTTGCTTCATATCTCCTTATCCAATTCAAGTTCACCCGAATAGAAAATCATGGAGCATAAAAACAACATGCATTTTTTTCTACGAGATCATGATGCATGAAA
>JAHZMY010000364.1:0-11705 GCA_027743915.1 Seira sanloemensis
AAGTACAAATAGTGAGCAAAGCAAAGAGCAATAGATCAATGGCGATTTAATTTGGTTCATTTTCAGAACTCATGCTCTACCATGCGAAAAATACTTTGGTTTGCATTTGAACAGCTTATCAATCATTCATCATATAAAATTGTTTTATTAAAAGTACACACTGCCCCCACTGCAAAATTCACGATTTGTCCACTTAAAAAGCAAAAATGAAGTAAGAAGATTTTAAACGGCGGATCTCGGAGGCTGGGGATTGTTTGGGGAGAATCTGACGCGTGTTCTATGTGAGAATCGAGAGGAGCTGTTGTTGTAATTGTTCATGATGACATTGTCGCGAGTAACCCCATTATCACTTCGCTGATCTGTTGGATCTTTCATGGGATCCCGATTTCGCTCCTTTCGTCGTTTGCATGACTCGTTGAATCCATAGACGAAAGGATTAGTCATCGAGTTGGCGATTGCCATGATGAACAATGCGTCCTGAAGATTGCCGTCTAGGCTTGTCGCAGACTTTTCGTCAATTAAGTACCTGCAAATGAGACATGTCTTGTTTAAATAACTCTTGGAAATAATTTTTACTTAATAAAACCGAGCATTTTAGTCAAGAAGTTAGAAATAAACTAATTTGTACTCTGAGGAATTTTGGAAATACACATGCCAATCACATGAATATCCAAACTCATTCAAGCTCAATATGTGCGTCCAATTCTTGGAAGCCCTATTTTAGTGTAACTATGTAGTACATTATTTACCACGTGTCAGAATTCCAGACCTGCCTTTCCAACGAACGCCCATAAAAATAACGACGTACTGTCAGCAGCCTTTTTTGTAACTTTCTTTTCCGTTCTTTCATTTCTCAGAACAAGCACGAACCAGATATTGTGGAGGTTGTAATTTCTCTTTCATGACAAAATGCCTCTTTAGAAAAAGTGGAGAGACTTCATTTGCTTCGTTCATGTCCCATTATCCTGCCTCATTACATGCTCTCACCAAGAAACGTCTAATTCGAAAGCGCGTAGGAGGTCTGTCTTTCTCCATACTTCCGGTGTTGTGTTACGTTTGTTAATGAATTATTCGAGTCTGTTGAGGAAGTTTTAGAGAAGAAAACATCTGGATTTTAACTTGACGGGTTTTCACAGGCCAATATGTAATCAAATTCCCTAAAAGTTTCTACGAAACATATACCAGTGTTGATGATGGCTCATTTGGGCAGTCAGAATTCAGAATACTCAGAAACAGTATATCATGTTGATTAATCCAACGTGGAGTAGATTTTCTCCAGACACTTGGAGAAAGTCATTTTTAACACGTTCTTGAAATCGTACTGAATATAATACTCGACATATCATATGAAAAAATGACGCGTAATAAGGAGTGAAAGCGCCGAGAACTCGACTCGCATTGTATTTCTCCAGTTACTCTTCCTACTTTATGCCGAGAGATCAAAGGCTACATGAATTTGGCATTAGTTTTCCTCACACATTATTTATTAGCAGTACGTCTGGGCATTATTATAAGCACTGAAGCCTGCCGCTTTTGAGAGATATATATATACATAGTGCCAACGCCGGAAATTGTGTGGTCGCAAACCTCCGATGGGAATTCATAAGTGATGAAAATTAGTTTCGCAAATTGGGAGATAAATAAGTAAGCAAGCCATGTGAAACTGGAAAAGTGTAACACGCTCTAGCATACTAGCTTAAAACAAATGAGCTTAAACGAGTTTGAAGTTACAGATAATAGCTTATTACTTGATCCTGTCGATATAGCCTAAATAAGTGCTTATATGTATGATTGCTAATTGATTGACTTACCAAGTTGAGATCAAAATGTATGGGGACCAACAAGTCAAGAAGCAAAAGACGATTATAAAGGTTAATTTGAGAGTCCTCAGTTTTGCTCGTTGGAATACTGGCACTCCACTCCGTCGAAGAAAATTCGGGCCGCTTTCACCTACCACATTCAGTACGTACACATTTGTTAATCCTGCATGCGATAAGTTTTGAACATAAAATACTCTGACAATTAGAGCCATTTTTTTGAGGCATTACGATTTTCTCCGAGATGGCCTGCAATCTTGATGATGATTGACCCGTATGCAAAAATGATGACTCCCAACGGTATGAAGTACATCATTGTTATGGAGAGCCAGGAGTTGGCTCTCTCCAGCCTCGGCTGCCACAAGGTGGAGCACTGATGGAAAATGGGAAACTCGGGGTGAGTTTCTTCGCGAAAGACGATGCTCTACACAAAACACAAAGAATAAACGGATTAATTTATGGGGACTGGGACTGGAAACAAGAGGTTTACACATGGCAAAAGCGTATTTACTCCGAAAAGCTGAACTTTTTAGTAGAGAACCATAATTGAAATTGCAACATGTGTACATACATTTCTGGCTTTCCAATTCAATAAGTAAAACTACTTGTGAACATCTCTTTGATCTTTTTCGCAGTCTTCGGCAAAGGGCGGATTGGAGCAAAGAAGAAGATATTCGCATCAGAGTAGATACAAGTCAGTTTATTGACTTAAAAAGTTTTTTTTTGTCAAAACAGTTTACCCCATAAAAGCAACATCATACCTCTATAACCATGTCTTTTAAAGTAGTTCGTAGAAAAGTTTTGAAATCGTTTGATCTACTCAAACCTAAAACATAGACCTAGCTGTGTCTGTCTATTTCTTTTTGTGGTGGTATGATATCAATGAAGTTGTTCATTTGAGATGGCTTAGACGATCACATTTCGAATTGGATTTAAAAAGCTACTTGGGAGAGAAAAGTGATTGATGTTTTAACATCAAGTATACTTAATATTTAGGTAGAGTGAAAAAGATGAATAGTAAAAGCATCTTTTGCTTGTTGTTTTTAAATAAAACTGGGCTAATGAATAGAATATTTGTTGTAATATTGACCTCTGGGGGAATCAACCTGAGAAATTCTTAAAATAATAAATTAGAGAAAGTTTAAAGCAAGATTTCTGGGCAATATGTGCGCATTAGAAATTACTGTAAAATTCTCAATATGGCAGAATATCGTTTTAAGTAAATTCAAATCCCGGCAAACAAATCGATTCTACCGCAAACTCTATCTTCTTTCGTAATAAGTCTGAACCAAGTTTGCCATTTGAGTAGGTATTGGAAATCAACTTAAAAACCTTTTCTCTTCCCTTCAATCTTTGTGTTTATCTGTTATGTTTCAAATGCCTACATATTTTTGTCCGCTGGGACTCAAGACTTGGCTTTAAAAACAATCTTTCTTTCTCAGAAAGTTTAGGAAATCGACAAAGCTGTAATCTCTCTTCATGTTCACATACATATGTACATAAGATTTTTCTCCAAAGTGCATTTTTTAAATCTGCGTTCTCTCAATTGACCACAAAGGCCTTGTTTCTTAAAATTATTGTTTGTCAACCAGCTTATACTCGAAGCATACATTGCAGTTTGGTGTATGTCCCAAACTTGTCGAATAAAAAGTTGACAAGTCTTGAAACTTTATATTACGATTTAGAGATAAAACGGAAATGGAAGTTTTCAGAAGCAAGCTTCAGGCCAGTTTCAGTTTAATAACAAAATTCTCCATCATGTACTTTTGGTATTTATATAGCCAATGTAGTGCAAGTGCAAGTCATTTATTGCAAATACCTATGAGTATATGGCCCTTAGCTCTACGATTCTTAAAGAATGGTGGCCACCATGACTTTTCTCGAAGCCTGTAGTCTAAAACTCGCCATGAAAATTCTCTCTATCTCGTTTCATTGCACATTAGGCCTTGGTTAAATGGTTCCCGCATTAGAACTTTCTGGAACAATGGCTGTTCTCTGTAATATGAAGAGCGTCTATTTTACAAAGAAAAGTCCTATCCATCCCTTTCAGATGGAAAATCATTTATCCCAAGAGAGAGAGAGCTCAGTTGCTGACTGGAAAATCATTACTTCTGCATAAAATATTCATTCCCTCTGGGCATCTAACAGGATTACGACATCAACAGCGAAGTCATCAATCAATCATTAAAAAGCGCATGTCAGGCAAAAGGGCTCTTGTACTAATATTGATTTGGATAAAATTGTTTTAAGAATGCGTAGGAAGGTAGCATTCGAGTTCCAGTATGAATGGTCGTTCTCTTTGTCTCACCTGTGGCACGGCGCAAACTGCTGCAGTGATCCATGCGGAAATCAACATGAATTTCACTCTTCTACTTGCGTCAATAACGCGGAGTGGATGGACCACGGCGTAGTATCTGTCCAGGCTTATGCAAATTATCATCACTGAGCTCAGGTATAGTCCAAATGCGCGAAAGAACATCACCGCCTTACCTAAAATGAAGAAACAACGTAATCATGTAAATTGTAGTAAGAAAGTAAAAAGAAATAAATTTTAATCATACTGTCAGCTTTAATTACAGCCGCGGCCACGCACAAAACCACAATATTCACGAGTGTGCAGTGGCTCATTCCTTTTTGTAATTTATCTCCATTAACTGACGAGCGGAGAAGGATAAAAGGTTTCGAGCAAGTTTTATTGCCTCCCAAAATTGAATGACGGAGTGAAAGGCAAAATTAAAAAATCAATTTGGAAAAGTCAATCCGCTAAACTGCTCTACTCTACTACTGCATCCGCGAAACAAGCTTTCTACAGTTCTAGCGTGAGAAGATAGACCACAGACGCATAAAGTCAGCAACAGAAGTATGCAACGCAAAAAGTTAAAAGCATTGCAAGGGATTACCTTACTATCTACTCACAGCTAATGCAAGCCAAATTCATTTCGTACACGCTTGTTAAGCATATTCCATCCCCAAAAATCAACATTCTTCACGGCCCATAAAGTAAAATTGCACATAGGTATATATTTAATATTTAACTCGGCTCACTCTTCCACCAAGAAAAGATGGAAATGCTTGAGAAAGCATAAATCACTTAATGCATCCCACTTAAATTTCTCCCCACAGACTTGTCCTTATCAAAGCCCCTTACAATATGATTCTTGGCATTGAATTCAGTTCATACGACAGGAAAAGTCGTAGTTTCTGTCTTCATTACTTTCAGCCCATTTAAATAAAGTATTTTTGCGCTTTCCAACTTACACATAAAGTTGCCCGCATACCACCCAATAGATATTCTCCACAGCACCTCCACTGCCGCCACACATGAAAACCACGATGAGATCCGCAATGCACAAATGGAGAAAGAGGCGATTCACTGGACTAGCCCGAATCCTCAGTCTTCGACAGACCCACACGAGCTCACAAAAATTTGCGATGGCCGACACAATAAAGACAACAAAATAAGCGTAAATTCTTGGCCAGGCAGTCTCATCGACGACGCGATACTCTTCGGGCAGGTCAGAAATGACCAAAGTTCTATTTCCGTAGTAGGAGATGTAGTTTCTCCCGAGAGACATGGTGCTATCAACGAGCGCCCCGCCACCGCCACCGCCCGTACTCAAGTTGTCGTGCACGGGGCTGTTGGAAATTGTACTGTATCCTGGAATGCCAAACTCATCCCCAGCACCCTGCTCATCCGCATCGGTGCCACCAAGGGAAATCGAGTTTTTGCTTAATGTCGTGTAATAAAACGGAGAATTTGTTGTGGTGAAGAGAACAGCTGGAGTAGATTGAAGCGGGACTAACAATAGGCCCATTATTTTCGGGAAAAGTGGTGGGTGAAAAGTTGGAGAAAGACTCCATCAAAACTTCCATTCTTTGCCCTATTTTACACCCGGAAAAATGGGGTTGCGTCAGAACCTATACCAGAAATATTTCCGACCTTTTAAGGCAATACATTTTTACCTTTGTGCAAAATGTCCATGTCAAGTCAAGAAACACGTTTTTTTTGCCAACAAGAAAGCGGTTGATTTAACTTTCACCCTGTAGCTTCTTCACTTTTCTTTGCCTGATGTGCTCATAATAGACAAAGCAATGTAGTTTTTCTACTTTTTTTTACATTCAAATACACAAATTCCTTTTCAAACTTGGGCTCTGTGGTTGTAAGGAAATAAAGGTGTGAAGGGTGATGATTGCATTCATAGCAAACTTTTAGGTACGTTGTAAGAATACTTAGGAGCTAGAAACTTGCTTTAACTCCCCCGTACTTCCACTGTACTTTCATCATGGAAAACTTTGCACAATAGAAAGATTTATTGTATTGTGGTTTCCCTCCTTTCAGCTTAAATTTGAATGTTATTACGACTATTACTTTAAAGTGGAGTTGAATGAGTCGGCACAAAAACCCGATTGAGAACGTATGTATCATTCACTGTGAATTATCCACTGCACCATATTTATTCGAAGTTTTTATGATGAGGAGCAAACAATTTTTTGACAAATGTGTAATCCCATAAGCACTACCGCATTGTGAAGATGACGAATGGAGCTGAAAATGGGAAAATGCCGCAGCTTCAGTTTAAAACGAAGTTGTCACTTTCACCGTCCGGATGTACTCTTGTGTAAAACCTTGTGAGAAAATGCATATGTTCTGGGGAATTCGATAGCATTTCCATTTATATTTTTCGTGGAGTGCCTTAACTCAACGTCGTAGAAACTCGATTTATTTGCAACGCCCAAAGCAGGAAATATGACGATGAGAACATAATAGCAGTTTCGACCTTGTTGAAATCGATTACAATTCAGGGTGAAACTTTCACTAGAATCAAATATTTTTCGTGCAGTGCCTTAACTCAACGTCGGAAGAACTCGATTTATTTGCAACGTCCAAAGCAGGAAATATGACGATGAGAACATAATAGCAGTTTCGACCTTGTTGAAATCGATTACAATTCAGGGTGAAACTTTCACTAGGATAAGATGCAAATAAGAAGATGGGTATCGTGAGACGAACTGTATTTTTCTGTTTTGCACTTTCTGAAGCTGTCTTGCACTTTCTTTTCAAATCACTTTTGCACAATGGGCCCAGCCCTGATGGGATCTCTTGTACAACTGAAATTTCCCAAATGAAATACGGAATTTAATACTACTGGCATTAAATCTGTTCGTAATGCCATTTCTCCGAACGGCTCTTAATAGAATGCGTAATGAAAATATTGCCAGTCTATTTTTATATTTTAGGAGATTTCTTGAGAAAAAAAATACACACTATTTCAATTCTGAGTCACTCTGATAATGTTGCTATTTTTCTAGTATAAGATCAAATTTCAATTTTATATTACGTCTGTGGCTGCCTACAATCTCGGGCGAGACTACGGCTGCGAGGGAACTACTAACTCAACTTGGTTCGCAACATCTTCCTATATCCATTCTTTTGCTATTTTTTTTCCTTGGCTCTGCTTCAACTCGATTTTCCCCCTGAAGAGATGCAATGCAAAAGTCTAGCAAGCACAACGGCTGAAAACTGAAACGCGCTGTGTGAGAATGAGACTGGAGGTCTGAAACAATTTGTGCCTTTCTCCTCAGCAAAGAGGAAGAAAAAATACATCCAAAAAAACTTTTACTTCACGGGAAAAGGGGTTTGCGAGCCAGTCACTGAAGGGAAGCCGAAGCTGGCACATTCTCCAGACGAAGAGCGTGCGTGAAATGCCGTGAAATTTGACAATGACTGAAATGGAGACGATGCAAAATGGGAAAGTATCAAAACGGACACTTTGATTGTCAACTCGATATAAAATTTGGTAATTTTTGGATGGTGATGCCTAATGCAAAATGAAGTTGGAAACACGCCTCAGTTAACTTACCTTAGTCAACCAAGAACTCGTCCAATTAAAAAGTTCTTTTTTCCTGATGACATTCAGATTGCAAGTTCAAGAATACAAGAACCGGCGGCGCCCATCAAAGAATTCAAGAAAAGTTATTGGCATACTACTTACTTATGTACGTGTTCAAACAAAAATAATTTATGTAATCATAAAGAATCAAGTTTTTTCTTCTGATTTTACAAATAAATCGATTTCGTCACTTTTGCCTTGAAAGGAATTCCAAAAAATATAGTGTGCGATCAACTCATAAAAAGGCAGTTTATGACTATTCCATTTTGCGTCAGATGAAAGAGAACATTGCAAAGCTTTTTCTGCAATTATGCGAAATGCTGTATCCCATCGGGAATTTTATATGAGCTCTAAGCTCACTTTAATAGGGAGGAGGAGTAGGGGAAACAAGTTTTACTTCGTCGTAAAATAAAAGTTTCATATAAATGGAGAATATTCAGCCAGGGAGATGATTTTTAAGGTGGGTGAATTCCAAGATAAGCGCTTTTCTCAGTCCTTTGTGAGGTTTCGTAGATACAATGGCTTTGAAATCTCGAGATTAGAGAATCTTCAATGCCATTGCCATTCGAAAATTACTCAACGTTCTACGGTTCTACCAACAAAAATACATTTCCACGATTAGATATATCCCCAAAAGCTTCCTTCCATCATGCATAGGTATATACATCTCGTAAATCGTCCTCAAACAAAGCCTCGCAGAATCATCCCAATTTTGTCTCATTCGAGCTGATTACCACAGGGCTTGGTAATCTAATCACTAATTTTTTTCTCCTTTGTGGCATAACCGCAGCAGCATCACACAGTAGTTTCTCAACTTCTGACAAATTCTTTCAGCCCATTACAAAGATGGTAAAGAAGATTACGAGAGAAGTTGAAAGAGATAAGAAGTGCGTAATTTATTTGCTCTTATCTCTGAGCGTTATTTCATCCCATAACAATTATAGGAGCAGTTCATCTTGCAGCTTCTCATTTGACGTATACCACCACAGGTGGTTTTTACACTAATCTTTCGTGATGTGATGAATTGGAGGTAAGATTCCAGAAGAGGTGAGCGATATGAACGTTGTACGCACTCGAGAAACACTAATCAACCAATGAACGAACGAATGAAGGATGGTTCGGAATGGAGTGGAGTGGATACATAAAACGATCAATTTTCAGTTTTATATTGCACCAAAAATAACACACATTTTTTTCTTCTCATCGTTCTATGCAGGGAGTGACTACGCATTTAGTTTGGTGGTCGTTCTCCAAAAATGTGTGCCTAAGTTGCTTTCAATAGATATTCTGTAAGCAATAAAAATAGCAACTGGCTTTTTTCACAGAGGCTTTCAATTTCACCGTGAAGAGCGTGTGCAGGACGATGGCATTTTTGAGTACACTTTGAAATGAGTACACTTAGGTAAAAATCCACTTTTCGCATTCAAGTGGCAGTTTTTGATTCAAGACAATGAAACCTCTTTCAAGTGAAATTCTGTCGTATGGGTTTCGCCCATTTCCAGGAGCATCTTTGCATGTATAGTTTTTTTCGGGAGGACCGTGTTACAACAAATTGGAACTTACGGAAAAACGTCTTTCCGCTTGTCCTTTCCCATCGATCCAGAAAACAAGAGTAATCAATGATTCCCCATTTATGGAAAAGTGCTGCACACAAAAAGTGCTTTCAATATGGTCCTTTGTGATTAATATCCTGTCGCTGGGAGTGTCCATGAGTTGAATCATGTAGGAAGTTAATCCTTTTTTATGCAATGGACAAAAGACAGCCGTAATTTTAGGCAAGAGTGCATTTCCACGACCAAAGATTTACTCATGAATGAGACTTACATTTGGTCGGGTATTTTTACAAACGAATCAATAGCACAATTAATGTGGCTTGCAGAGGTTACGTAATATTTCTTCCGTTAGGCAATACAGAATATCAGTTTTAGTAATCTGGTTCATAAAAACTTACGTCATTGTATAAACTTTGCAGACTCGGATTCCTTTTCTTATAGACTTTGTCTGTTTATGACACTATTTCAGGATCAGGACTTTTTGTGTTACAGTAAAGAAAAATATCAAAGCTGAAACTACACTGAATGCCTACGTATGTATAAGATTTTATGTCCTTTCTAATCGAAATTCACGGAAAAGTTTCTTTACTCTCGACCCTTCTCAGTTTTCCAAACGTAACTTAATATCTATCCCTGTACATAATTACACTTCTGCGCCGGTGGTGGCTGCTTTTCCAAAGAATTTTTAGCAAAAACTGAAAGCAGTTTGTATCCAATTTTTCAAAAGGTTAGGCTTAGTTTTAAGACTCTAACTTCTCGGAAACTTTCTGTGCTGGTGGATTAAGCTTCGTAAGCATTTTTTAATTCTTTATCAAGATTTTCTTTCATCAGAGGCTTACCACAGAATGTATAGGTATGCATAATGTTTTGTTGACGATGTCCTCTGAATCAAAGTAGAATTTAGTTCTCAGTTTAATCGAGTCCAGAAAGGATTATGAGACGAAAACTTCCAAGGATGGATTACCTTCAGTTTTCTCTTTCAACCGTGGGTGAGAGCAAAATATATGTATGTACGTGGATGAAATAGGTACTTATTGACGGAAGCAAATAAATGCTTGAAGGTGTTTGAAAAGGATCTTTGGTACACTCCTACTATAAATTATTAATGTGTGCCATACTCAAACTTTCGACCTTTAGATCGGGTTTGCAAATTTTCCCACACTAGTTTTTTATTAGGTCCGCCGGAATATTTTCTTGAGCATACAATTTTATGGTGAAATATATCGAACATCGCGTGAGACTAAGATTCTTTGCTATACAGCTTTATGAACTATAATTAAATGATTTGCCACGGGCTGTGATTGTATCGTACACAAACTAGTGCATTTCTAGACAGATGCATGTATGTATTTCACATCAATATATATTTTGTAACGATTTCCAGAGCATTTAAAAAGTGCACAACAAAATTAGGGCTGTAAACTTGATGACTTGATATGCATAATTTGCATTTTTGAATTTTTAAGTCTTCCTTAATGTTACGGCACCATGCACTAGAAAGGAAAAAAGTATGGCTATGTTCATGATGATGGCAGTAGCAGATTAATAAAAACGTTAGACTGTAAGTCTAGCATCACCCTAGACCCTGAAACAAAGCCATTTTTAATTAAGTCAGCACATATTTTACGTCACGCACTTTTCCCATTTACTGTCCTTTTATTAAAGAAATTATGAAGAAAAATAAAGTTCCTTTGTAAATTGTATTAAAATGATCTACAGTTTCCGGAGAAAAGAGGCCAAACAAGGACTACAAAGTTCTTTTGAGCCTATCTCCACTGCAGCTCGTTCTACAAAAAAAACAGCTCGTGCTAAAATTCTCTCTGGAAAGCAGCGGTTGCAACCACCTCGATCAAATCCAGCGACTCTAGTGAAGCAAGAAAATTAATATTTTTTCCCAGAGTGACAACGTATCTGAATTAGGTATACACACATGCATGGCGCGCTTTGATTTACAGATGCAGAAACCTTTTCGCGTGGAGTCTGGAGGAGACAAGGCAAATGTTCGGAATATGAATCACAGGATTTGGAAAGTCGTTAGGGATACATCAGTTGAAAAACCGAGGAATGCCATTTCAATGTAGCTCCCCCTCACAAGTAACTTTTTCACATACATACACACACTCTCTTTCTAGTCTTTCAAAATCCTTTAATGAGTGACAGCCAACTTGACTAGGGCTCAAAATCTGTAGTGACGTTTACTTTAGGATTATTATTAGCACGTCGAATGGCAAGCTGTCCAAAATGGCTGATGACACGGAGGCTGTAGAGGAATCAAGGAGGCAAGATCGAAAGGGCATGGCACGGAGGAATACTACAGCTCACTGCAGCAGACCCATATCAGCCCTTCCAAATTCTGTGCTGCTAGGACCCATGCAGGTGGGCATTTTTTCCAACGGAGTTGAGCCTAGATCATGGATCATCTTTCTGGAGGAGAGGCAAGACCT
>JAHZMY010000365.1:0-19465 GCA_027743915.1 Seira sanloemensis
CATACGCATGCGCACACAATATCAAAGTCTCATTGGAAGCAAGTTGTCTGAGTATAATTAATTCATTTCACTGCATATTATTTGTAGAAAAAAATGCACATGGGAAATTGTAATGAGATGATGTGCCTCTGTCCCTACTGACAATTTTTTCCAACTTGCTTCATTCATGAAATATCTCTTAAATGATCGACTCTATAAAAAATGAAAGTAGTTGACAAACTTTGTTTGTCACAAAACTGTGTGTGTTTGCAAACGAGCGTGCATTCTACAATGTATGTATGTCCCAGGTCAGTGGACGAAATTGAGTGATTGATGATGAGTCTGACACACTTTAATGGGCTCCCTTAATACTTGTTGGAATAGCAGGTTTATAATAACGAGACTGTAATAGTCATAAAATGGCACTTTCCTTTCTTTCTAAATTACAGCTTCAATTATTATTATATTTACATTTACGACGGTATCTTGTAGAATGTGACTGTGAGATATCGTTAGATTTATGAGCAGCATTTTCACTTGACTGCTTATTTTGATGGCGTGATACAATGATTTATAACAATAATTATTTAATTTATGAAAAGATGTTGCTGCTACTGAGCACAGCAGCGTCCCTTTGCTCAGCCCTGTACTTTTCGGATGACAATGATAACCCATTTTCCGCGCTGCAGCAAGACGCACATATTCAACCCTTTGAATGTTCCTCTCTTCTACAACTCGAATGCAGATAAGATACGACACATCAGTGTAAGCGCAAAATCTGTCAGTTTTTTACTTACAGGAGAGAGAAAAGAATCTTTTCGTATAAGATTAAGATTGTGAAATAGGCCATTAAAAACTGCATTAAGATAAGATGCTAAAAAACAAGCGACATATGCAATGCGATGATGAGAAGTATGCGATTTATGAAAAATATTTTTGAAAAATAATTGATGCAGCAACCGCCACCACCACCACCACCCCCTCAATCAGCTCCGCTGACTGCAGCTTACCCGGTAGTAAAAACGACATATGATGTAGAGCTGATGAGACCTATAGAGGCAATGCCTGGTAAGAAAACGGTGACTCTGTACGTGGTTCCAGAGAATGCATTCAAAGTGCACGCGTCGTCACGCCGTTTTAAGGTACAAGAACTTAACAATTTGGAAAAAAGTTTATACCATAACCTGGTTTTTTTTCATATGACTGACAACTTGTCAGTGACAAGTCTACTTATCGGTATCAATATATATTGCATTTTTAGCGATCAAATACAATTAAACTTCGGTTCCAAGGCCTTCTTCCTACAGCAAAGTATCCAGAGTATCTTGGTCTCACTGACGGATATCATATTCCAGCGGTAGAGATTCCCTTGAGGAAACCTTTAGTTATCAGGTCTTTATGCACAACTTGGATAAATAGTTTTATCAATCATTCACCAAAAAATAATAAAATATTCACTGGAAAATGTATTAGGTCTGTGGAAGTAAAGATTCAGGCCCCAACTGGTTTTATGGTTCCGTACGTAAATGAAAATGGATATTCTGCCCCATACCCAATGAGCACTGGTGCTCTTGTTGCCCCAATTCACTTATCGGTATCAATATATATTGCATTTTTAGCGATCAAATACAATTAAACTTCGGTTCCAAGGCCTTCTTCCTACAGCAAAGTATCCAGAGTATCTTGGACTCACTGACGGATATCATATTCCGGCTGTAGAGATTCCCTTGAGGAAACCTTTAGTTATCAGGTCTTTATGCACAACTTGGAGAAATAGTTTTATCAATCATTCATCAAAAAATAATAAAATATTTACTGAAAAATGTATTAGGTCGGTGGAAGTAAAGATTCAGGCTCCAACTGGTTTTATGGTTCCGTACGTAAATGAAAATGGATATTCTGCCCCATACCCAATGAGCACTGGTGCTCTTGTTGCCCCAATTCCTCCAAACACGTACGTGTCACCGGACAACCCTTACACGGTTCGGAGGTTATATGCAGTTCCTAATCTTCCGGAATATCCAACTTACAAGCCTGTAGTGGAGCAGCACAACCATCTTCACATTCACGGAGAACAAGATGCCGATTTGGAAGAGACGCTCTCGCAATTCTTCCCAACTCCAGCTCCAAAACCTACATATGCCGTGTTTGAACTTATTCCAGGTTTGCAGTACAAATTTGCTCACATATTTTAGGAAATTAGGGCCTTAAACTTTAATTATACCCCATTGCTTTTTTCAGTGAATGACAAGAAGAAGAAAAAGAAGAAGAAAAACAAAAAGAAGAAGGAAGAAGAGGAGGAAGAGGAGGAGGAAGAAGAGGAAGAGGAAGAAGAAGAAGAGGGTAACTTGAGAATTTAAAAAAATCTCGAATTCCATGAAAGATATTCAAAGGTATTCATATCCTTGTCATTGTGACGTTCAGAGAAAAAGGATAAAAAGAAAAAGGAAAAGACCACGACGACCACCACAACTACAACAACAGAGGCTACTACCACCACCACGACTACTACAACAGAAGCTACGACGACCGCTGCGGCATCTTCGATCCAAGATGTAAGTCAAAAATGCCTTGAAATTATTATCAAATTCTTATTATTCTTATATATTGATTGTAGTACATGATGGTCAATATCGTAAAATATGGTTATGCTGCTCCTTTGACAGATCATTGCCAGTCTCAGTTCAAACAGGAGATTCGAGCAAGAGCGTGTGAGCGGCGGAGGAAGCCGTTCCGGATTTTCCTCATCATCGTCTTCATCATCATCATCAAGAAGTAACAACAATAATAATAATCCTTTCAGAAACTTTGAGAGAACAAGTGACCTGGCGTCCAGGGAAACTTCGTATCTTCAACAACTTCGACAACAGTCCCTCCGAAGGCAGCTAGACCAGCTGCAGAAGCTGCTCTCAAGTCTAAACCTAGGGACGGATCGCTCCTTGGAAGCAAAGTAGAGCGAAGCGTGGGAACTTTACAAAGACGTTTACCGAGAGACTTCATCTTCATGTGTTTTATTAGGCTTGTGTACTTTAGCGTGCACAACTCGATTTTTTTTTGGGATTCAATGCATTTTGTACCATGTTTTCTTTATTACTAGTTTAGGTTATCAAACCAAGTTTTTGAGTTGGTACAATATTTAATTTATTTTCCATATCATATATTAATGATCAATACGCTAAAAAAGTATAAGCCATTCGAGTTCATAACTTTATGCTTTGAGGGTGAATGCTGTTTATAACTGAAAATACATTTTACTATATTATTAAGTATAAATAGTACAATATTTAATTTATTTTCCATATCATGTATTAATGATCAATATACGCTAAAAAAGTATAAGCCATTCGAGTTCATAACTTTATGCTTTGAGGGTGAATGCTGTTTATAACTGAAAATACATTTTACTATATTATTAAGTATAAATATACGAATCAATGTGATGCATCTACAGTTTTTGCTGGAAGGGATGATTGGTTAATAAATGAACTATTGCTTTGTTCTTGCCTATACAAAAAATATTTGGACGTACGCATTTTTGGCATTCACTTTGAGCTTCACTCATCTCTCATTGATAAGAAGTGTGATCCAATGGACAGTTTATGTTAAGCTCAGGGTTCCTACATCCAATGCAAGCATACAAGTGCGATGAGATTTCATATAAATTCGACTTTAAAAAAGTACTGCGTTTAAAGATTCATCAAAGATATTCTCAAAAAATCATTGTGCGTAAAGAAACGAGAGGAAGTATGAATTATACGGAGACCTAGAACAAAGGACGAAACAATGAATTGTAATAAAAAGGCGTAGGTCGGCTAGTTCATCGTCCGCTTTTTATTTACATTGCTCCTTGGCTATTTCTTTATTGATGTTTGCTATACTCTAGAAAATGTAGGCAGAGGTAGATATGGTACAGACGTTACAGAGTTAAAACGTTTTGGACGGATGAAGACGGCCAAGAATGATGATCCAGTCGAATTAAAGTATTTTAAAGTATGCGTAGGTCCGTACTAAAAAAATAATGTGGTTATTAAAAAAACTTTTCTAATCCATGCACATATACTACTTACAATGTGGGATTGATTAAGTAGTTGGATCTAAAAATGGATAAAGCAAAAGACAGTATCGACTAACACTAAAAGATTTTTTATCATGTCATCAAAATTCCTGTAGGAATGCACATGCTTCATAATTTCTCTACCTTTTTGCTTTGAATCAACATTACCCTGACCTGAAACAAGTCCATGTCTCAGTTCTCCTCTAGCATGCGATAAATTAGCTAAATTTTACCCGCAGAGATTTTTTGGAATGTTAATGTTTTGGAATGTTTTGTTAATTTTTTTACGATTACGAAGGTCAGAATAAAAGTAAATCTTGCGGTAATAGTGTAATATGTACTTGGCTGCATGATCTGTCAAAAATAATTGACTAGATTTAAACACCATCATTTTTGCCGACTTTTTATATTGCGGTGTAAATACAGTTTCTTTTATGAGAGTTGATACGTGCAAAAGACTACCATTAAATATTAGGTCAACATGAACAAACATAAAAGTTATTCGAGAAAGCCATCTAGAAGTTTGAAAGCTTCATTTCAGCGACTAAATGACAAGGAGTGTAACATTACCACCACGATTCTACCATTGTCATTAAAGGCATTAAAACCCAGAGGTAATTTAGCTAGACTAAAATTTGTAATTAACCATTTCGTAAGAATTTGCTAATACCTCTTTTGCAATAAAAATAATGTTTCACAAAATTCAAGGGAAGAAAGGACAATAGCCAATAAAATGCTTTCTAAGTAAAGAAGCCAGGCGAAGGTCAAATTATTGGCAGCTTTTATTGAACTTTGTACTATTAAGAAATACAAAATGTTATTTTACTTTGTACATTAGTAAAAGAAAAAGTGCCACGTAAGACTATAATTCAACCAGAAACTTTACGTTTCATTAAATCCATCTAAATCAATATCTATCTCAATATGGCAGACAGTGAAATCGACATGGAGCTCCAACTGGACGAGCCCTTCATGATGAATTATCCCCCGGACCCAAAGGGGCAAAAAATTGCGGATTTAATTTTTGCCATCTACGGAAAGGAGGCAAAACAGGACAAACCCTTGTCGGATAAGCTACGCGGTGAGCATAAATAGATTTTACATTCATGCCATATGGCCATTTCTATAGTCTCTAAGAATTACGCTAATCAATCTGGATTATTTGAAGGTTTCTTCAAAAGGAAATTTAAAGAGGACGACGTGGAAAAGGAACTTCGAAGAGCCACGAAACTTCAGCGGCAGGTGTCAATCTCCGTCTGTCCACCCGAAGCTTCACCAATAAGTGCAGAAGAAATAGCATGGTTTCGGGGGGAAATTGAAAAGTTTATAAAAGGCAAGACTTATCAAAGATCGTATCAAGATTCTGCTGAAATTTTTACATTCATGTACCATTTTCCTTAATTTTAGGAGTCTACCGCGTGATTGCCGCATATGACGATGGAGTGCATGGTTTTTCTGTTGCAAAGAAGACATATTCATTTATACACAACTGGAACTCGCTGGTAGATTCATTGAATGGGATGTTTCTACAAAACTACGGCTTAATACAAAAGGATGACCTAATAATGATCAGAGTGCACACTTTGGCGTGTGCGCTCAAGAAAATACAAAAATGCAAGTCCGTTCCACGAGCGATCAAGTATTTAAAGAGGGGCGATTTTGAGCATGTCATGTCAACGAGTGACAGGTCTTATAGGGCTGTCAGGGAGTATTATTCTCAAGACATTGACGAAAACAGGCGCTCAATGCTCATGTTGATTTGATTGAATTATTAAATTGACTCTTCACTAAAATGCATGTTTCTATAACTTGAGAGGAGAGTAAATGTTTGACCGCTCGTGTAGATAACATCCGGGAGCATCTAATTTCAAAATGTAACTGTTGTTGTTCACTGTTGTGTATTATAGAGCTTTAGTAAATAAAACGGAAGAAACGTAATAAAAAGACATACATGTAAGAACCAAAAAACTAGATGACCTTGTGGCCGACTCTTAAAAGTTCAGCTCATTGAATTCTCCATCTGGATAATGAAGCACACTGTTAAAAGTAGAAATTAAATCACTTTATAATTTTATGAGCCTATCACCGGTTATGCTCATTGACTACAAAATGATGGCTCACTTCATGCAGCTACACATACATAAAATATATTGGAAATGAACGGTTTTGCTATATAGTAATTATGTACTTGCATATATATTTTTTGAGTCAAACTAATCATAATGAACAATGAAGTTTTGAGCATGATGTCATTTTGAAAATCTGCATGGCTCGAGCGTGACATAAAGTGATACACCTGTTAGCGTGATGCCTACCACAAACTTCCAACTACACACTCTTTGTAAATTAAAAATTCGTCGGAATGATTAAAAATATTGGAAATATTTGAATAATGAATATTAACCATGCAGCGTCTACAGGTGAACTGGGCTGGACATTGCTATAAATGTGTTGACGCTTTTCCAACAACAGTTTTTTCTTTGTATTATGCAAACCGGTAAGCTCATTCTCAAGCCTCAGTTACAATGGAATTACCAAATTTTGGTAATTTTACTGGTCCAGTGAGCCAAAATTTTCAAGATTTTTCCTTTCTTTCGAAACAATAAACGCGTCATTTGCATGATACGAGCATTGACGGTCCAGAGAAAAGTGGACAGTTTGAAAACATGTACCTAGGCAAGATAACTATAAGGCAAGAACGACTGCAGCAGCACCATTACAAATTGCTTTCCGTATAAAGATAACGAGAAGCAACCTCTCTACTAACGAAACAATAAACGCGTCATTTGCATGATACGAGCATTGACGGTCCAGAGAAAAGTGGACAGTTTGAGAACATGTACCTAGGCAAGATAACTATAAGGCAAGAACGACTGCAGCAGCACCATTACAAATTGCTTTCCGTATAAAGATAACGAGAAGCAATCTCTCTACTAACTGATAATATTTATTTCATCTCTCTTATTCCAGTAAAAATCCTGCAATTTTTCAGCCGCACACACTTTATCATTTCGTTAATTATTATTTTGATTGTAAATTTTAATGAGTTGAGTCTCTTCTAGCCATTTCTGGAGATCTTGTACATGCATATGGCAGTAATCACATTTAAATTTTACTGATTCTAAACCTGGAAAAGAATAATTAATATTAAAGTTTGCAGCGCAATCTTTGCTTAGAGCATCATCATTATGAGCCGTGTACTCGAGAAGAAGGATGTTGTGAGACAGGGCGACAAATTCAGAGGAAACATCGTCACATTATTTTCACCTAGTCTCGAGTCGCCTCTGATTGCAAAGGTAGTCAAAGAACATTTCAATTTGGGAGTGAGTGATGACTCTGAGCAGTACACCTCAGTAGTTCAGAGGTGCTCCAAATATTTTTTTTTTCAAGAGGACTCGCTTTTACAATTTAGACTGTGGGTGAGCAGTTTAGAAGTTGTTGTTGCTGGTGTGTTCCTTTAGCCCTACAGGAGGAGTATGGGGAAGAAGGGGATGAAAAATGGGGTGGACAACCCCGCCTTTGAAAACGACCTGCAGGTATGCACTTAATTCATAAGCAAATCGGAATAAACGGGCCTTTCCCCATAATTAAATCGGGGGCATTGTGATTGTGTAGTTGGCGGAGCTGAACGGAAAGCACGGAGGAGGAAAAGACTTGAGTAAGGGATTCCAGTGCGACGACCACAGAATTCCTTTGGAGGATCTGCTGCAGCGATATGGAACCAATGCTACAAAGGTGGGAGGGACAAGAGATTTAGTAAATTCATGACCATTCATGTCAACTTGCCCAAAACTTACAATATGACAATTGCAGGGTCTCAAAGAAGATCAAGTCACTCGAAATAGGGAAAAGTATGGAATCAATGTGCTAACCCCACCAAAGAAAGCCTCTCCTCTTGTAAAATTTCTCAAGCAACTCTTTGGAGGTTTAAATGCTCTGCTGTGGTTCTGCGGTTTTCTCACAATCACCTCATACTTGGCTCAGTTCCTTATTGACCCAGATAATGTGGCACCGGACAATGTGAGAGAAATAAAAGATAAACTGCATTTAAAAAAAAATTTCATGGAAAGCTAAAGTTGCATGCACACTAAAGGTGAATTGTGTTAACTGATTTTTTTAGCTTATTCTCTTCTTGTCCATTCTTTTGGTGGTCAATGTTTCCGCCATGTTCTCCTTTTACCAAGAGTTCAAATCGGACAAAATCATGGAGTCCTTCAAGAACATGGTTCCTCGCAAATCTGTTGTAATCCGGAATGGCCAACGGCTTGATCTCGATGTGGCGCAAATTGTCGTTGGAGACATTGTGGAGGTCAAAAGTCCTTCAAGAACATGGTTCCTCGCAAATCTGTTGTAATCCGGAATGGCCAACGGCTTGATCTCGATGTGGCGCAAATTGTCGTTGGAGACATTGTGGAAGTCAAGTATGGTGACCTGGTCCCGGCTGATATTCGTATTCTGGATTCGCACGATTTCAAAGTGGATAACTCGAGCTTGACGGGAGAATCGGAGCCCCAAAAAAGGTCGGCAGAGTGTACAAATGAAGATCCATTGGAAACTAGAAATCTTGCCTTCTTTTCGACGAATGCTGTTGAAGGGGTCGCAACCGGATTGGTCATTCGCACCGGTTAGTGTAATAAAGTATATAAAGGTCAAGGTCAATGTAAAAAAAATTGACAATATAACTGATTTGTTAATTGAAGGAAGTAACACAATGATGGGGCAGCTCGCAGCCTTGGCTTCAACTGTGGATGCTGGACACACTCCCCTGGGAATTGAGTTGGACCGATTTATTGCGATCATGACTTGGAGATCGATCATCTTTGGATTGTCCTTCTTTATCGTCGCAATGTTTCTTGGATATGGACTCCAAAACTCGGTCTACTTTGTCATTGGGATTGGTACGTGAAATTATCAAAATCAATCAAAATCAAAATTTTACATCAATCGCACACGTAGATTAACAGTTTTCAGTTGAACTAACCACATCGTTTAACCGCTCTCAGTGATAATATTTCCGTATCCCCTTTGTAAACTTAATTAATCTCATAGTGCCCCATTTTGCTCAGATTTATCGTATCATATCCGCTTTCCATTTTTTGACAAATTAACGGTTTTTAACGGTTTTTGGCACCGTAGCAGTAGCATTAACTTTGTCTTACCTTTTTAAGCTGAATTCTCATAATGCCCCATTTTGGCCAAAATCGTCGTATAATATCCGTTTTTCAGCCAATTTTTTTCAAATTAACGGTTTTTAACGGTTTTTAACACCGTAGCAGTAGCATTAACTTTGACTTACCTTTTTAAGCTGAATTCTCATAATGCCCCATTTTGGCCAAAATCGTCGTATAATATCCGTTTTTCAGCCAATTTTTTTCAAATTAACGGTTTTTAACGGTTTTTAACACCGTTGCAGTAGCATTAAGTCCGCGTTACCTTTTTAAGCCGAATTAGTCTCATAATTTCCCATTTTGGCCAAAATCGTCCTACAATATCCGTTTTTCAGCCAATTTTTTTGCAAATTAAATGTTTCTAACGGTTTTTAACGGTAATTTGAAGTTGTGGCTAATGTACCGGAGGGGTTAGCCGTTACATTTACAATGACGCTATCGGTGGCGTCTCGAAAAATGGCCAAGAAAAACTGTCTGGTAAAGCATTTACATGCTGTGGAAGCGCTTGGATCCACTTCCGCCATTTGTTCTGACAAGACGGGGACACTCACGCAGAATAAAATGAGCGTTGCACATCTTTGGTTCAACAATGAAATCGCCGAGGCGGATACCAGTGAGTATCAAACGGGACAAAACTTTGATATGCAGGACCCTGGCTTTATGGCGTTGTCGACAGTGGCCATGCTCTGCTCGCGTGCCAACTTCAAACCGGGCCAAGAAAATGTTCCAGTACTTAAAAGGTACAAAATTTTATTAGATGTTAAGGGAGAATAGAATAAATCATTTTATGGGCTTTATCGATTTATAGGGTCGTCGAAGGGGATGCGAGTGAAAGTGCAATCTTGAAATGCATGGAGCTTCAGTTCGGAAATGTTGTGAAATACAGACAAAAGTTTCCAAAATTGTGTGAAATCCCATTCAACTCCACCAACAAATTCCAAGTCTCTATTCATGATATGCGCGATCCCGACGATCAACGGTATCTACTGGTCATGAAGGTATATTGAACGACAGTAAAGCATTCACTAAAGAAATCCATTCAAGGTTACTGACACAAGTCTCATAACAAAAAAACGAAAAAATTCTATAGGGTGCTCCTGAAAGGATCATCAAACTCTGCACAAAAATCCTCATCAAAGACAAGGAATACGACTTGGACGATCATTGGAGAGAAGAATTTAACAAAACATATCACGACCTCGGCACCTACGGTGAACGAGTATTGGGCTTCTGCGACTGCCGCCTTCCTTTGGACCAATTTCCGGTTGGCTATGATTTTGATTCGGACAATCCAACATTTCTCGACGTTGGCTTCCGCTTTGTCGGCCTCATTTCCATGATCGATCCTCCCCGAGCTGCCGTCCCGGACGCTGTGAATAAATGCCGAGCGGCAGGAATCAAAGTGGTAATGGTGACTGGAGACCACCCCGTCACTGCAACTGCAATCGCACGTGCCGTTAACATTATTAGTCATGAAACAATCGAGGAAATGGCGCACAACCGTGGATGTACAATTGCCGACATTGACCCTGCCGAAGTGAAAGCCGCTGTTGTGTCCGGAGCAGAGTTAAAGCTACTTTCCCCAGACGAATTGAGGCACGTGATCACGCCTCAGTATGCCCCAGAATGATTTTAAATGATTTAAATGAAATTAGATCTGCCCATAGTATATCATATCTGATACATTTTTATTTGTTTCTTTGCTAGGCTGCTTTCCTATTGCTACGGCCAAACGGCATTTATTGAAGTCGTAAGCGGATATTTTGTCAGCTTTGTTCATTACATGTGTTACGGATGGATGCCCTGGGACCTGTTGTGGAAAGAAGGTCAATGGGACTCGCCGGCAATCAACGACCTCAAAGATATCCTACAACCAGGAATGGGTAAGCCATGGGCCATGACCATATCAAAAATGGAGAAAGAATTGAATTAATTGAAAGCATCTGCCTTTGATCTGATTTTCAGTCTTATGCCGCTCGACAAAAACTAACTTTGATGTGTCAAACGTCCTTTTTCATCTCTATCGTACTGACACAGATTGCAAATGTGATAATCTGCAAGACTCGTCGAATGAGCTTATTCCAGAAAGGAATGAAGTATGAAGCAACTTTAATTTTGTTGTAGCTTATTATTTCCTAAAAATGCTAATGCATAATATAATTTGTATTCAGAAACTGGAGAATGAACGTGGCCATCCCGTTTGCCATTTGCTTGGCTGCCTTCTTTGTCTACACCCCTGTGCTCAACAATCTCTTGAATTTTTCGGCGGTCAGGTAAGCATATGCAAACCGAATAACAAGTTAATTGTTAACACATGCATCAATTTCACAAAGTGCTAGGTTAATGGAAGTTTTATTGAAATGGTATTTAACGAATACTAATTTCCCTTTTCCGTGTGTAGACCTGAAATCTGGCTCGCACCGGTTCCATTCATGGTTTATTTCATAATGTATGACGAATTGAGAAGGCTGATTGTTCGATCCACGAAAGGATGGCTGCACAACGAATTATACTACTAAAAATACTAGTCAAGTTTTAATTCTCCGCGTAGATTGAAGCAGTTGGTGAAAAAGTATGAGAAACTAAAGTAAACTATATAGGTAATATTATTGTGCTTTTTAAAATGCAAATGACAATAAAGATTTTGAAACAACTGCAACGTGCAATACGTCTCGTATTATTCATAATTATTTTTATTTTTCACTTTTTTAACGCACATTACGCAGAGAAGACAAAAAATGGCTTAAATAGTATATCAGTAAGTAGTATAAGATAAATTATACCAGTAAGGTACACAATATATAATTTACTCCATTCACATCGCTTAACCTTCAACTACATTTAATGCGATACGTAATATATATATATAACACTTTTTTTCTTTGTATGCATAATTTATATCTGTCTAAACGACCAGTAAGACTATCATCTCCTCATAAGGTTTGTAATAATACACAACATGATTACAAAAACTAAGCTTCAGTTTTTCTGATTAGCTCAATCATCTTTTTTCAAACTCTTTTTTTGATTTTGTCCAAAGTTACAAGCTTGTACGAGATAAGATTTTATTTTTATATAAAGTTTCTAAAACTATATTTATAGTCCCATAAAGTTTTTATGTCGGCCACATTATATTTTATCAAGTCATTTCTCCGAGTGATTTCGACTCACCCAATTTAAAAAATCTAAATGTCCACGTTTTAACACCCAACAATTTGATATAAATGAGAACTACAACAGCTACTGGGAAGCAAAAACTCAAATGAACCAATACAGTTTGAACTCTACCATTTGCTACATGAACTATATATTATATGGTCTGTAAAGTACACACAAAAGATGTGCGAATCTGAATATTTTTTGATTTTTTAATCTCATCTCATGGAAGTAATAATATATTAGCAAGATTATTCTGCGCAATCTTTACACAAGTATGTACGTATACGCAGTCATTCTTTAAAAATATATAGGATATTTTATACCTATCTCACCGCTTAATTACCTCTTGATTACGAGTAGGAAATTTTTTGCTATTATTAATACTTTATACTCTCCTGGATAATAAAATCCAAAAAATGTACAGTACCTGATTTTTATTAGTAGACTTTGCCCCATAATTGTTTTTTTTACCTTCATCTGAAAATTTTCAAGACAGCATAAATACAATGAATCGCCAATACATTTATCAGCTTCATTTTGGAGGAAAAGAAAAACATTTGTTTTAAATGCGATCAATAAATGCGGTATTTATAAGCCAAATACTAACTGTACGTAAGTAAATACTTTAGCAGGTTTACTGTAGAAACCATAAATCACAAATATTTGCAAAATTTTAACATGATTAAAGTAACAAAATACAATGAAGCAAATAATGTTTAGTTCACTGATGTACATTTTCTCAAGCATGTCTCTCCTCAAGTGCAACCTTTTTTAAATATAGAGTCCAAAGTTGAATCTTTGTAGTAACGCATTAGCAATTTTTAAAACATGTCAGCATGAGGGCTCAAAACTCAAACAAAAAATTGGATCTACAGGTCATTTTTTAATTGATATAAAACTAAAGCGTTCACTTCAATCGTCCGGATAATCCATGCTAATCATCTTAAAGTACGCAAGTAACAAAAATACGAGCTATGTATTTGCATATTACAAAAAATTACTTGGCCAAGAGTGATATATACCATCATCCCCTAAACAAATCGGCATAAATACTGATCTAAGTAAGTCGGTGTGAATTGAATCTCCGTTATACAACTTTATTCATTAACAATAATTAACATGCGAAATACAGACGTTACGAGTTAAATTGTCTCTTAAAGACGCTACATTGAAAAATGAAAAAAGTATAATATTATATATATATATAATTAATTCTAAAGAGACATGCATTCCACAAAGGGGAAAACTGGTGACTATATGTTGAACATGAAATATTATGCGTATTTCCATTTAAAATTATGGCCCGACAGAAGAAAGGATTGTTGCGCTTGCACTTTTCACATTTTTTTGACAAATATATTGGAAAAATTGATAAATCAAAAAAAGTCTTATTAAACTCTGAAGAAATCACGAATACAATTTCCATTCGACAAAATTGCAGTGGAATCTTCAGACACGATCAACTTGAAATCAATAACAATTAACTCACATTTAATTACTAGTGATTCATTACGAATAAATTGTTCATGTATAATAAGTTATTTATATTTAATGAATACACTTTTATAGGTTTACATACTTGAATCGTATGAAATATACGTCTAAATGATTTAAATAGTATTTAAATGTAGCTATTTTTTATATAATAGCCTATCACAAATACGTTTACAAGTTTACGCAGAAGAAACAAAATGCTTTTACAGTAAAACAAGAACAAAAGTTGGCCAACTGCAGCTTCGATGAAATATTTCTTCTCAAGTTTTAGTAAATTTACGTCCACTTTGATTGAATAGGCGAAGAATATATATAAAAACAACAATAAATCGCTTCTACTACAATTTTTCACTTTAGCTTTCCTGTGTTGTTCCCTCTTGCACTTGCGTCGCCACCGCTCCACCAGCAGCAGCATCCTTTCCATTACACTTGCCATTCGCTGGAGTCGTCAGATTTTCCTCTGTTGCTGTTGCGGATGACGTATTATTGTTGTCCCCACTTGCACCATGTTTGCCTTCGGATGTCGTGGTCGAGTCCTGCTCTGGTTGATGACCATTTGTCATGCCAGCATCATCATCATTACTTTTAGACGTCACAGACACATCCGTTGAATCTGGAGCAGTAGCAGTCGTGGATCCACCAATCTCCCCGTTTAGATCAGGTACTTTATTAGTATTATTACTACTATTACTATTTTCTCTTTCGTCTTGTTCTTCAGTGGAGACTTGGGATGAAGTCTCGGCCACGTGTTGCTGATCCTCTTCAGATGACGATGGCTTCTCATTCGTTGGCGCAACAACTTCCGTCTCCGTCGACTCCCGATTTGTCTCCACTGCAGAATCCCAGTCTGTTGTCGCCAGATCTTCTAACGCGTCAGCAAATTCCTGTAAAGCAAGAATAAAACATGTCCTGTTAAAAAATTAAAGTACTTTATTCGTTCTCACTTCACCCCGCGTAGTTCACAAGCTAATGTAATAATAATAAAGCAATAATAATGTTCAATTCCACAGGACATTTTTTTGGTGAATGGTGGACATACAATCGTATCAAAAAGAAATCATGCATTTTTGTGTGTAAAAAATCTCAAGCATTTTGTCTCATTTTCCACACCCGAGACGTTATTCACTACTGTACTCACTTCTTGTGCCAAATCGCTTGCGGAATTTCTCTCGTGACCCCTCTGACAGGCGGCCGGGGTTCTGCGGATCTCTCCTTGGGTCTCAGCAGCAACATTCTCACAAGCAGAAGAGGTGGAAGTAGTAGTATTGGTGGGGGTGGAGCAAGTGCCTGCATCACCAGCAGGATTCAGAGAAGGGGGAGGGCTCGTGCTGTTAGAACTGGAGGAAGCTACAGGAGCGGATAATTGCGGCTTCAAGGGAGCTTTCCCCACAACTTCTATATAGGACAACAAACGAACGGATAACACACCGTTTTTAGTCAGTTCAGAAAAGGCAAAAAAAAATCTCAACCAAATTAAAAATATAATAAAAATTAAATAAAAATTCAACTCAAAATAAAAAATACTCTATATGTATTTACATGCAATGCAAAAAGGCAACAAAAAATGGTGATTTCAACAAAAAAGAGAGTTGACTACATCAAAACTACAAATATATTTTGTGTGAGTTTGTTAATTTATGAGACTTACTCTTCTGAAATAATCAGAGAAACAAGAAAATGCACACACACGGTCCACACAACACAGATTTTTCGGACAAGATGCAATGCAACAGAAAAAGTACAACGAGACAAAGGCATTACTTTCACAAGCTCCTTTTCTTATCAATGGCATGCATACATGCAAACAGGAAATACATACATATATATTTGTTCAACTGCCTCATCTCATATACATGCATTGTAATTTTCAAATACCATGCAATGCAACAGATATAGCACCACTCGAGGTCTTATAAAGACGAGTCTAATTTAATTGAAAAATAATAATAATAATTCGCATTACCTGTTTCATCGTCATGTGTAAAGTCATGATGATCGGAAGATGAGGACAAAGAGACAAAGCTATTTGGCCGTGATTGCGTAGGACTACGAACCGGGCTGACTAAACAAGCTTCAGCTTTCGCTTTGGCCGAAAGTCGCTCTTGATATCCGTGATTTTGCTCACGAATTCTGTACAGCTCTTGGCGGCGCTGTTCCAGATCTTCATCTTTCCGGTGTACCTCACTCTGAAATAATTAAAAGAAGGTATGGCACAGATATAAGTGACAGTGTAGCGGAAAAGAAACGCACATAAAAAGTATCAGCCACAAAATGCACTAACAATTAATATTTAAGAAATGACATTTTCAACTTACCAGCAGATCAGCCAAAAGACTATTCAAGACTTTGTGAATACTGAGTTGCTCCTTTTGCAACTGAAGATTTTCACTGGTCACCTTTTGTGTGGCAACGAGTCGACCCAGTTGATCAACTATATGGAATTTTGGAGAAAAAAGATGCATTGTAAGTTTGTGCACTCCAATAAGTATCACCGCCCATTTCATCGTTAACATGAACAACGCAGCCAATAACACCCACCTTGATGAATGCACGCAGCAACCAACTCTTTGGCATCTTTTGGTTTCTTCGAGTCGGGAGAGCTGTCCTCCTTCTCGCCCGTCAAATCTTCGGGTGGAATGTGGCACAATTTGGAAATAATCTTGAGTTTCTCGTCAAAAGCCATGTGAATCTTTGAGTCACATCTTTTGAGCTCCTCTGCAAAATCCATACGAAATGCAAACATGTAGCAAAACTTATTACTTCCGGTTCAAATTAAATAAAACGTAACGTGACAGAAACACGAGAAGCGGAAACCAAAAAGGAAAAAAATGAGATAATTTCTCTACCGAATATTAACTCATCTGTTTTTAAGAAGCTGTTATTTTCTTGAACCCATGCATGCAACTCTTTTTGTAATATGCTCGAAAAAGGAACTGGTAAAAAATAAACTACTTCTGAGGAAACATAAAAAAATTCGCGAAATAATTAAAACAGAAGGAAAGCCGTTACATCAAGCTAAACAGATTTTGTTGCGTCCCTGAGAAAGAGAAAGTAAAAATGCCTTATGAAAAAGGTTCTACCACGACGGCCCAAAACATACTGACTAGGTATACAACAAAGCATATACATCTACAGAAGAGAAAGTTCTAAATGTGCAAGTGCATTTTGCAAAAACAGAAAAAAATAGATAGAAAAGAAGATACAAAATATAATAAATGAAGAATGTCAAGATTTTGGTGTATTTTTGGGGTATGTACCATATGGAGAACAGATAACTTTTGCAAAGTGAACTTCTGTAGTTTCAACCACCACCTCTGAAGGATCGATCAGAGGCGAGCTCTCCGTAACACGTAAAAATTCGCCCTGCTTACGACGTGCAGCAGGGCTGGGTACTGAAGTAGAGACAGATTGTGCCCCTTTAGCTCCTACAGACAGTTTTCCATCACCTATACATGGATCACAGCAAGAGGAGGAAAAATTGTACTAAATTGTTTCAAATCCAATTTTTTTTACAAAAAAAGTTTTATATTCAACACGCGATTATACTTACAATCCCCCTACGATAAAATGCATACAAAAAAGCTTGTACAAAAATGTTTTAAAAAAAGTTGTATCGTGTTTGCAAAAAACATTTTATTAGATAGCCCCACCGCGAAATAGGAAGAGAAAGCATGGAGAAAAGGGTATTTTTTTGAAAAACGTTTAGAAACGCCTAATGAAGAAAATTATTGTTTCGTGCCATTTCATTATTTCCGGGAGCAGAGCAATTCCCTAAAACGTTTTGACAAGGACCTTTTAAATCAATGATCTATTTTTATTTAACGTTTTAGCTACAAAGCATTGTACCTGTTTCTCCTTTCTCTGGAGACTTTGGACTCTCGACTCCTCCAGTTGCATTGATCTGATTTGTCTCTGGAGCGGGACTAGCGTCCTTTTGATTAGATTGATTACTGGCTGGGACCGGCTCTTGCTGCTGCGTCGTTGACTCACTTGTCTGCTCACCAGCGTCGCCATTCCCACTGCCATCAGCGACTTCGCCCGTTCTGTTAAATCAAATGATGAAGCACACGTTGTGTTACAGTTTATATATCATAAGTACGTCGAACGCTCTTTAAAACTGATTAAGGTTATGTAAACTATTTAGCATAAAAAATTACAGCCTCTAAAAGTTGTTTATTGCAGTTTTGAATATTTTCAGTTTCCATTTCATTCACAATGATCCTTTTCATTCAAACTACACATCTGCAAAATACTAACACAGGCATTTACATGTTCAATGTATGACTCAACGAAATTACCACGCCTCCCACTCAAAAACAAACTTTTCCCTTTACTCATGTGCCGCCGTTATGAAACATGTGTGCAATATTATTATATGCTCGGCTAATTACAGTTTCATCCTGCACATTTGCACACAAATGTAGCGTTATTAGAGCAACTGAGTTGTTATTATGCAATAAAATGTCAAAGTTGGTAATATTCAGTGAGTGAAAATGATCTGCAAATCAGTAAAAGTATTAAATGGCATGTGAAAAAAATGTGGCAAGTTTCCAAACTCTACTTTTTGGTTTCGTTTGTCATCCTACCTAACTCATCCTAACATAGTATTTAAATCAAGAGCTAATTACAGGGATATGCATATCATTATTAAGTTAATATCAAACTTTGAACTTAAATATTAAAGTTTTTAATATTTTATAAAAACTTTCATACATATTTTGAATTTGAGTTAGCTACAAGCTCCAAAATTTTATTGACTTACTCTTTGCTCCTATCCTCGGACTCGGATGCCGAGGGTGGAATGTTCCCAATCGGATGAACTTCACTTCGTCTCGAACACTCTTGTCTGCTCTTAAAGTCATCCGCCGCTTTTGTAATGTGTTGCAGCCATCTAGACAAAAGGATTCGCATGATAACATTAATATTTTTCACTGTTTATTTACATTCCATCATTTATCATTCAAGAGAAAGCATGCCACAACAACATTTCACAAGTAATATATTTCTACACAACATCACCAAATGCACTTTAATTTTGCGTTCAGAGTTTCTGTCTCGCAAATCTACCTAGTTGCTTGGCTTTGCACCCCATTAAATACATTCTTGAGTGAGTTGGTCGACATAATTTACACTGACTTATGAAAACAAAGAAAGTTTACAACATCTATCCGTCACAATTATTTTATACTTCCTACTTCCCCGTCCTTTGAAAAAATGCATCGAAGCCTTTCTTCGTTTATATTTCCATACACAATAAAGGGAAAGGTGTGATCTTCAGATAAAATCTTTTTATCACACCGTCACAATCGACAGAGAGAAGCAGACCACACAACAAAAAATTGCACCATCACCAACCCCACAAAAATCCCAAATGCAAAAAATAGTATAGCATATCTTTCCCAAACTAGTGAAATTGAAAAACAAAATCTGTGCAAAGTTCAAACAAATCTCAGTCTTCATAAAAACCACGCCAATCTTATTTTCGCTTTCGAAGAATCCAAATTTCAGCAAGTTATTACCGTAGAATGATATGAATGCAATAGAGATCATTCCATAGGGCCAACATGCAGTGCGGCAGAGATTATAGTACTTAATAATAATACAGGAAATA
>JAHZMY010000366.1:0-18586 GCA_027743915.1 Seira sanloemensis
GTTATTTCATGATTGTGACTTTAATTCTCGGAAAACCGGAAGTGTACAAGTTTATGTAATTTAGATTTTGGCAAGGGACGAAAGTATGCATAGCTAACCTAAATCTGTAGCATCTCACAAAGCATAATATTTTGCGTAGACTTCAAAATGTGTTTGAGTGTGTACATTAGCCCAGTAAAAATTCGTCTTGCTAATGAAGCAAAAAATCTCATTTTGTCGTCATTATCACGTCGTAACAATAAGCGAAAACCGCACATGGAAATCAAGTCGAATCAAAGCGATATTATCTGCGTCAAACTCGCAACGGGCCTTTTCAACTACGGATGAGGATGAGTATCACGCTGGACAGACATTTTCACCAGTGTAAGAGGTTCAGGAAATTATTTGAATTTGCTAGAGAGCGAAAGCAAGTCGAAGGATCTACTATATTAGATTGGGAGGACTGAGAGCAAGGCATGTGAACAAATCAAAGCTGTGCTGATGCCCCGACACTGCAGAGTTTGCACTTCCTTAGCAAAAGAAACTACGGAGTCTCTGTCATGGAATGTGTAATACAGAGTGCACACGGCTTTCTCATAAATCCGAGCGGTTTTTGAGGGTAAATTATGGTCACGCTTGTTTCCACTTTCCACTGTGTGTAGACTCACTTGGCCATATTACGCTCTCTACATAATGTGGGCTACATTTTATCCCAGAGTTGTATTGATAATCGGGTGCCAATCCTTGGAAAACCGAGTCGAGTTTCTCTTACGGCATTTCTGGAATTTTATCTGATGATAATGTTCCCCCTCCACCACGGGAAAAATATCTGAAGCCAGACTAACTAAATGAGACTACGTAGCTTTCTCCGGAGAGAGAGAGGATGAGTTGAAAAGAGATTATTGTGTGTTAGCTTTATTATTATTAGCACTAATGAGATGTCATCAAGGGTGCGAACGAGATTTCCCAGGCTTGAAAAGCAAATTGATTTTATTGAAAAGGGCGAAGACTGAAAGATTCGACAAAATATAAAGTGTAAGGCTCGGAGTAGACACTTTTATATTTCAAGATACTGAAAAAATAATATTTGAAAATATTACCACAGACTTGCTTTTTAACCCCTTTAGTAAATTACATTTTTCAAATACATAGTTCTTTTCATGAATTCCTACGTATGCTCCTCGTTCACAGCCTTGTATTTATAAAAGGATGCACACACACAACTCGTATTATTTGCTCAAAATATGGAGAATATCTCTGCTAATAACTTTCACTTGCCTCTTGCGTTTGATTTGCTGACAGTGATGAGGAGTTATGAAAACTGCGTTGCATGCTCTCCCCAAAACCTCTAGCTAAGAATTAGTACAGATGCTGCGAGCTAGATAATTATTAAGTCTACAGTAACTTTTGAAGAATAACGATTTCATGGTGCACTGCTTTATTTTCACATTTCGTTAATTTATAGGCATATGCATGTGCTTTTGCATCCCTCCCCAAAGCGGGTGAATGCAGTCACGTCTCACAAGAGCGTGAATAGCACTGGGTGCATGGTCCTGATAGTGACGACTTGTAAAGGGCAATGCAAGCAAAGCTTACTTGAAGAGCACACTTATACTTTCCAGACATGTATGAATAATGACTACATCAGGAATTATGAAGATAAAGTCATTTATATTACCTGGTACAGAAGAAGGAGGCTTTCGTTAAATTGTATGATACACGCATATCATAGTGAAGTGTATAAAAAAGAGCAGCTCTAATGGCAGAAACGAGAAAGGCATATGAAACCACACACATACACACATTTCCTAACCAGATGAAACGAAAATTTCTCTAATTCTTTGATGAATGATGCAAATGATCCTAGTTTCGTAGTTATTCCCTCGTGAAAACATTTTGAGAGTTTAAAGAGAGGAGAGACCACCATCAGAGAATCAAAATGTGCTTTCTGAATTTCTCCTCTTTTGTACGTATGGATGTAGGAATTCATATGTGCTTATTGTAGAGCTCGGATTTCGAGAGAGAAAAATGTTTATGTTGGATATGTCGTGACGATTTGATGACTACACCGGGGAGAAGCAATGCCTGCATTCTTGAAAAATGGGCTTCTCTGTTTACTCCCCTATTTAAAGTGTAGCCCTTCTTTTAGGCACTCTGTCGTCATCATTTCCTGCAATAAAATATTTTTAAGGAATAAATGTCTGAACATTATCTGTCTGCGGAAAGATGTGGGAGCGTATAGGTATACAAGTGCTCAAGTGTGTGTGTTTGAACTCTAGATAGGTTTTGTGAGAGGAGATCATGACAATGTGAATAATTGGAGTAAGTCATGCCTTTTTACTTGGTTCAATTTACTGCTACACTGCACGAGCCATCATCATTCCACACGACTGGTTCCATTTTTCAGCGAGAAGGAGTGAAAATAACAGAAATGATGGGTGTATGTAGGTAGATTTCCCAATTTTTCCACTTTACAGCGCAACAGCATCTCCTCTCAAAGTTTTTCACCTAATCATCTCCTACACTTTTTCCCTCTATTCAAAAATTACACACACTCGATGAGCCTATATGTTTTGTGTTGAGTATTTCAGTGGTACTGTTTGAGTTCAAATTGTTTTTCACAAAATTCTTGCTAATCATTAGCCCTGTGGGTAATTATATGAGTGCTTTGTGTAAGGACCACTATTGTCAAATTCAGTTGTTATTCGCAGAAATCACCTTAATTTGCGCATATCTCGAACAGGTTTCTCATGTATTATTATATTGACTAATTATGATAGAGATCAATTACGAACTCATACTTTTCCATAGTCTCTTCTTCTCTTCTCACTTCTCATAATCCATTTCATTGAAATGTGGTAATGCGACAAGTAGGATGAATATGCAAATTCACTTTTTTAATTTTTTTAATTAGCACTTTTGATTGTCCACAACATAAAAATATTGCATGCTCAACGTGTATATTGTGTCCACATTTTTGGCTGACTGGTCAATTCAGGAAGCCAAACTGTGATTCAGCAAGGAAAATTAGAACAAGAAATTATCACACGTCAATGGCATTTGTTCATTCCTTTTTATTAATTTTCGGTAGGTTTTGAAGTGCTTCTCAGCGCTCGAGTCTCGACTGTTTACAAAATGGAGAATACTCTTAAAAAAGTTGAGCACAAAATTACATGAAAAGTAGTTTTCATTATCATGTAGTCTGAACAACAAAACTTTTTCTATTATGTCGTATTTAGACACTGGCGCGCAATGGAGGAGTTCCTAAGAAAAGAAATGCCTAAAGTGTATCATAATTAATCTATGAATGAGCACAGTCAAATACTTAATGTATACCAAACATAGGTTGTGAGTCCAAAATATTCAAATCTATCTTTTAAAATGTAACAGATTTTTTAAAATATCTAATATTTTCTGCTAATTTACCTACATATTTTTATTACTTCATGTTTGACTCATGCTGATCAGTTGCAAAAGTCCATGACTATACAAAACTCATTCATCGCAAAATCGTAAAAATGCTACATTTCTACCCTTCGTTTTACAATGTTTTATTGTTTTCCACAAAAGTTTTGAGAAAGAGAGTGATTTCCTTTTTCTAAATACGAGAAATACTTTTTCGCACAATACCTTCCCGATTTAATTCAATGGTAAATTTTGCAAAAAATAAATAAATGAGTATTTTGTTCCGCCACATTCTTTTTCTTTTGATACTTTCTCTCGTTTCACCCGAGACTTTCTATTTCAAGCTGAAATGAGATAAAGCGGTTGTTTTATATTTTGTACAAGTTTCTTTCGTTTCCAAGATATAATTTTTTTAAACATCTAATATTTTCTGCTAATTTACCTACATATTTTTATTACTTCATGTTTGACTCATGCTGATCAGTTGCAAAAGTCCATCACTACAAAAAACTCCTTCATTGCAAAAACGTACAAATGCTACATTTCTACCCTTCGTTTTACAATGTTTTATTGTTTTCCACAAAAGTTTTGAGAAAGAGAGTGATTTCCTTTTTCTAAATACGAGAAATAGTTTTTCGCACAATACCTCCCGATTTAATTCAATGGTAAATTTTGCAAAAAAATAAATAAATGAGTATTTTGTTCCGCCACATTCTTTTTCTTTTGATACTTTCTCTCGTTTCACTCGAGACTTTCTATTTCAAGCTGAAATGAGATAAAGCGGTTGTTTTATATTTTGTACAAGTTTCTTTCGTTTCCAAGATATTTCTCAACTTTTTTCTTCTGAAGCCAATAAACAACCAAAGTAATAAGTCACAATTTTTTATACTTTTTCCACTTGAAGCATTAACAATGCTTAAACATGTGAGGGAATATTCTTCAGAGACTTACTCTCTTGCCGAAGAAAAGCACTCGAATTTAGATGAAAATTTTACACGCTATATCTTCGAGCGTCCCAATTCCCTTTGTGTTGGCTTGTGGGGTATATCGTGTAGCTATAAAGCTACAAGCTTATAAGACCATGCTTTCGTCGCGCATTTTTGCAAAGCACGCATACCTACATCTACAGGAGAAAGTGGAGCGCCATGGAATTGTAATAGTAACCAGCTCTCGTGAACACAGACATCTTAACAAAGATATCGAGGCAGGCATGGGAAGGTATAAACAGGAAAATAGGACCAGAATGGAATCGGAGACAAGTCGTAATGAAAGGAGAAGAGAGGAATAAGTGGAGAAAGCACAAAGTAACTTGAGAAATAAAAGAGCGAACACACACCACCAACTCATTCCCTTTTTCGCTCCTTCATCTTTTCCCTCTGTTCAGCCTTTTCATTCTGCTCTTCCGAAGGAACAAACGGACGAGAAAATGATTTATGAGGGTAAAGTGAGTTGGAGAGGCAGCTTAGGGATTCAGCTTAATGTCATCAGAGAATCAAGTGCTTTGTTTGTCTGCTCACCTCATCTTTCAAATATATCTGAGGTGTATACACACACACAAAAATCCTGAGCTTCCACACAAGAGGCATTCCAGAGTGTTCCTAAGTGAAGTTACACGAAAATCTGTTTGTGTGTCTGAAGGCGCTCAGGAAGGGAGACGTCGGGTACCAATATTAACCAATGTTGTACTGCTCACTTTGCCTTCTAATTTTTTAGTAGTCTTTTGCGCTCACTACTTAACAATCGTTTTGCTTTTTACTTCCTTTTATGTGAGCGTAATAACAAATCAACGAGAAAACACACGAACGAGCACACAGCAGCCACCGAGGAAACGCCGTAATTTTAGGTTAGCTGCTTATTATACCTCTCCTCTTCAAGGTGGATTTCCTACACGATCTTGTTTATATTACTGTCATGTTTTAATAGAATACTTGGATACAGCTCACATAATTTGCCGAGAGAAGAACCAATTCTCTCTTGTATATGTATGTTACGTGGAAGCTCTCACGTCGTGCTGATTGTACCCATGTTCTAAGGTGTTTTCTCCAAATACTAATAGGTTTGGTCTGCGGCGCAGCTCAATCAGTGTGCTCTATCATTATTTCTGCTTTGGGTCTCACATTTCCTTCTCTGTAGAGCATCATGGATTTTCCCTACTCCTTTGATCTATTTAAATTGTGAGCTTTTTTCCAAGGACCATTTTCATCCTGTTTTTAGCAAAATGCAGAGGTATGAAACTTCACTGATTTATTTGGGAATGTTAAGGTATGTATATGCTGGGAGTTTGATCTGCTTCGATACTGGAGAAAATGCGGATTCAGTGACTTGATTGAAGGCGGCTTTCACGTAAGCTACAATCATGAGAGTTTTTCAACAATTCAATGGCGCTAATGCGCCTAATTATAAAACGTATCAAGCTTTCCGAGAGAAAATGTGTTTTATAGAAATATGTCAAGAAGCGTTTACAAAAATCTTTGCTTTTTAAAGTAGTGCTTTTTTAAACTCTTCTTACTCGACTCAATAGCTCATTTTAAACAGGTCATATTTTAAGCAGAAAATTGGCATAATTTCAGCACAGGTTGTCTTTGAATTCAACCTTTGATTTCAACCGGTATTGATTGATTCCCTTTGTGATACACAAATGGTAGCTTACATGTACATATCATAAATAGCATATGCTTTGCACACTGCATCAAAAAATGATAAGAGTGACTGACCACATTGACGACCACGTTATTGTTTTGCGAAATCCCTTTATGACCTAACAAAATGACTCTGCTCTATCCTAATGGCAAATGACCAAGTGGCTCGTAATGCCCAGTGAAAAGACCCTTATTTACCTTTTTACAGCTTGTGAAAAGGAAAAGAGAGAAATCATGAAAGGAGCTGATGAAGAGCGACAGCTTGATGAAGGGCTGAATGAGTTTATGGCAAATGCCATTTACACCATAATATAAAATATTTTATGCATCCTGCGCAACCCTTCACCAAAGTTATAGGCTGTCCATGGAGCTCTACTATTTTCTTCAAAGACGGAAATAGCACTGCGACACTTTCTTTTTTGAAATGGAGGATTCACACCAAAGTTATAGGCTGTCCATGGAGCTCTACTATTTTCTTCAAAGACGGAAATAGCACTGCGACACTTTCTTTTTTGGAATGGAGGATTCATTAATGTCGACCGTTTTGGTTAGGATGCTTTTAAAAAGCATTTTTACCCTGAGTGAGAATTGAATGTGCGCAATATAACATGTCAAGGCTAAACTTACTTCAACAGCTTTTGGAAGCTTTCCTTTAATAAAAGCATGCAATTGTATCATTGATTTGCAAGCAGACGCCATGTTTTCTAAAATGGCATAAAAATCTACACACTTACAAGCGACCCAAATTATTTTCAATTATATCTTCTTGTTTATTCCGCCAACGGGCAAGCTCAAAATACCCTGCTTTCACATTTTTTGGATATTGTTAATTGTACACAAATAATTCTATCTCTTTATTTACTCTTTAACTGACAAATCTAAAAGCTACAAACACATACATGTTCACAACCATTTTAACAAAAAGGTCAAACTTTGTTAATGGAAAAGTCCCAAACATGTATTTCATTTATGATGTGCAGACTTTTTTGAAAGTTACATATACTAATATAAACCCTATGTATACATTTAACAAGTATAAAGATAAAATCAGCAAAGATTGCTAACCCGTTATTTCTATCGTCGTAGGTTTTACGAACTCTCGACACGGTTTGTTATTCTTATTAAACTTTGACCACAAAAGTTACATATTTGTTGAGAAGCTTTTTCCATTTTAGTAAATTATGAAATAAAAAAGATCCGAGCACTCAACTCTAGTGCAACCAAAAGAATTTCCCCGTAAACTCTCCTTAAATTGCGTTGATTTTACATAAAATTTGCTATAGCGGTTTATGTCAAATTATTATGCAAATGCTTGCATGCGTACATAAATGAGAATGACAAAATTAGGCAAGACTCTGTATAGATTTTTTGCGAGACAGATTGCGTAACTCAAGTTGAACGACGAAGGGCGTCATTAAATCTTACAGCAGAAGGGAGTAGAAAGAGAAGGAAAATTGCAAGTTTCTTTGTTTGCTTTCATCTCCACAAAAGAGTCTAAGGGGTCTGGTAGGTAGCTAGAGTCAACAATATCCTCAGGCTATGTACAACCTTGCCAATAAGATGACTACTGAGTTTTACTCCCTTTCTTTCTATCTCTCTCTCTCTGGGTGTGCAGAATCATCACATTTAGTTACAAAATAAAATCTTTTGCCTCTTAACGTGCTGCATATTCACAAAACAAATAGTCTTTGTCATCCTCATAAAAATATTTTCCTTGAGCCATCAAAAAAGAAATCGCCGAAAAAATAGTTTGCGTTTGGTTGCATTTCTTTTGATACGGCTCATGTGTGTAGGCACTTGTGTATTTCTTCTTCTTCAGTCTTCAGTACATTGCCTATAGGCTTAAAGATTTTTCTATTTTCTTGCAAAGAGGGAATTCCTTTACTTTGTAGGTTCTTATCAACAACGGCACAATTGTGAAATGAATAAGTATAGGAATGCAGATGTCTTCTTTTTTACCCTCTCCTTTCTACAGGGTTTCTGAATGCTCAAGCAAATCAAGTGTTTTTATGAGTCCCTTGAGGAATAGAGGCTTTTCGAAAGAGCAAATTGTGGGCCATACGTTTTCCCATTCCCCCGTTGAACTTTCATTTCTATCTACTCCACACGGCTTTGTGTATAAGACTGCTCACTTTTTTTCTGGAAAGGGAGAATGATATGCTCCTTTACACAAATATACAAAGATACTTCTTTCTCCAAGAGGAAAAAAACAGAATGTACCTGCCTATCTACATATGTGTACACACCCATCTCTTCCCTTCTTTGTCTTGTACACTTTGTACCAGTTATTGAAGACTTGGATGAGAGAACCACAATCATAAAAAAAGAGAAACAATGGCACATCCATTTCCACACGGGCTCTTCAACAAAAGAGAAAGCCAAAGGATAAGAAGACAACAGAAAGGGATAAAAACGACGAAAGCCCTCTCCTTTCCCCACTGCTTTTTAACTTCTCCAACTTTTCTTTCTAATTCTCTCTCTCGTTTCAACTTTTGCTCAGTGCTGCTCCAGAGAGAAAATTGCGAAAAGGTAATAATTCCATTTTCCTCATCCATGCATTACATTTTACACATACATCATCAGGCAGGGTACAAGACACAACACAAAATTATAATAAAACAGAGATCTTAAGAGGAAAAGTATTACAAAAGTTACATTTAAACTTTTTTCAAACTCTTCACGTTATTAGATAGGCATTTCAATATGAGCATGCTAAGGAATTTTCGTGTATATCATTTTTACTTTGGTCTTCTTCATCGCTACTTACATTAATTCCCCGAGTATTGCTGCCAGCGCACATTCACCACTTGCTTCCTCCTCTTTCCATTTTCTCACTTTTAGTTTAACGCTTGTTTTTATGAAGAAAAAAGTTTTCGCGGAAACATCATTATCGTTTCGTATATTATGCAGTAACTTTTCGGCGTGCCCTCTTATGCATAAAAATATCGTGTTTGGTTGGTCGAAGCCCCCTTCTCTTGAAGAGAGAGAGAGCAGAGATGCATTCTGTGGTTTTTCATATGCTCTATGATTAAGTACGATGATGACGATGAGGATGATGATGCTGGTGGTAGAATAGCTTAGGAAAGTGGAGAGAAAAGAGGTTATTATGAATGAAGGAAGAGGCGTGATGAAGTGGGTTTGGTGAGAAGTGAACGGTATTTAAATTTCAATACAAAGTACCATGTTTGTTTATGATAGAAGGAGTAATACTTTTAGGCATTATACACTGTATATAATTTTTTTTCTGGAAAAGTTAGAAAAAAAGCGTTAAATTTCAGTTTACACAAGTTTGGTGCTCGGCTCCGCTTGAGTTGATATCATCACCTCATCATAACATTTTACTTCTATTCAAATAAAAAGTATGCTGGTGTTGTTGGTAGAGTCTTGGTGAAATATTATTATGCCTAATATAAAAGAGTGAATGAAAACAAGGCTAAAATCCCTTTAATCTTCAAGACCCCTGCTTCACCACACCATCATCCACATCCTCCTTTTTTCGCCACGGAAAGTACACCAAAACACCATACCACACGAGCCGTCAATGGTCTTCCACTTTCTCCAGAACCTCATAATGTACAATAGAAAACCAACCAAGTGTATGGAACAACAACTGTAAGCATAATGGGGAAACAAGTTTTTTCTCTCCCTCCGCCAAGATTATGTGAGAGAGCCAGCTTTTTCTGTGGGTTTAGAAATATCATCACCTTCTCTTTTCCCCTGCCTTCTCTCACTTTTACTTATTATTAGCCATGGAACGTCGACAACGGCTCGCGTTTTGCGAATACAAACATGTCAAAAAGGTTACTTTATTATTACTTTATAGAATAATGAGCTCTTGTGGAAATAAAGTATGCAGACTTTTTTTATCATAATAATAATGCGCAATCTTAATGGGTGAAAAAGTTTCGTGTACACTTAATGAAAAGTCATTCATCTTGGAATTTATCAGATTATGTGGGGAAAATTTTCGCAAGGAAAACTTAAACTGTCTACTTTTGCCAACGGTCCCGAGAGAAGATGAAAGCGGACTTTTCTTTCAAGATGTGTGTTCCTTCTAAATAGGGGGCAAGAATAAACGACGTTATGAAACTTGTTCAGATACATACATAGATAGGGGTGAATGGATAGGAAAACGGGAGGAGAAAGCAGAGAAATTATGTACATATATGCATCATGTAATATGGCTTCAATGTGCACACACAAAAACAACAGCCACTTTTCCAAGATTTTCACCAAAACGAGAGGAATAACTTTAAAGAGAATAAAAGATTCCCTCTTTAGATAGTCATAATACTCTTTTGGAAGAGAAAAGGGAAAAAGTTTTTGCATGAAATATAAACGCTTAATAATATCTCTTAGAATAAAATAGCAATGCAAAAAAGGGGAAAGCACATTCAAAACAGGGCACGCTCTAAATAATAGCCATATGTACAGTTTCCTCTTGTTCCCTTCTCAAAAAAAAGCAGAACAAAAAATCTTAAGCAGGCGAAGACTAGCGGTTTTAGTGGATGTAAAAGGAGTACTTAAACTCAAGAATAAAATGCGTGAATGGTTTCCTACACGTATCATCATCAACTTTTTTAAATGGGATGCCAGTTTTTCTCTCTTCTCTCTGCCCCTTTGGTAATTCTTGAAGAGGGTCTGGGTATGGAGATGTGCTGAGCTCCTAAATTTTCTTGGATATCATTCCAAGAAATTTGTCCAAACTCCCATAAAATGAAACTAATGCTAAACAGCTTCTGGCGGGATGAGTCGTAAATACTAGCTGAGGTTTTTCTCTTTTCCTCCAAAACTTCATCTTTTCTGAAAAAAAAGAGGAGGTGGATTGATGCTGATATCATTATACAGTACATATTTTTCTCGTTTACAGACTGCATCTTGCAAAATGTCCCCCTATACATTATTTTGTGTAAGGATGAACGCATTCAACTACGCATCTTATTTAGCTCTTTTCATACTAGAGATTCTTTCCAGTCCACAAAGAGAAAATCATATCGTTTCACCAGTACTCCTTTCCCCCTTCAAAACTTGATTTTGAGCAAGTACACCATGAAAGATTCAGAAGGTCTCTTTTTATTCCCTTGTATTTTGGCACAGAACCATGTCATAATATCTTGCCTTGCAGACTAAATGAATAGGGATTTTTTTGTTCTTTGTGGATAATTCAGCCAGATGGAGAAAGTTAAAGAAAAGCAATAATCTTGGAATAATTTTGCTTCTGCTGTATTTACCCCAACTGCTAAGTATATGCTGCATGGGTTACTCTTAAAGAGGAAGGCTATTTGAATTTGCTATTTTATTTAAAAGGGCCATTTCATCCACGTCTTAAAACGTATAAATAACCCTCACATAGATTGCTGGATTGCTTTTAATTTAAACCGGTTTTGTTGTAAAAATGGGAAACGCCGGGGGAAAATTATTGTTTTGCATCTTTCATCTTGTGCATCCTCCGGTTTACCGAGAACATGTGCCGTACCGTCGAGAACGTTCTCGGAATGAAGACGCATGTACGAGGCTTGTTTTGTATTCTAAGACAAAGTCAATTTGATATCGGGAAACATTGAATTTTGGAGGACGTGGCAAGTACAAGATAAAACGAATGAAAAAAAGATGAAAAAATCAAAGTGGACGTCGTGTTCCTTTGATGATTTCGTTTTCTCGTCCTCCTCTTCCCTTACGACTAGTCTTCAATTTCAATATATCTTATTTCCCTTGTAGTCTCGATGAACCATGGAGCAATATTCGGGGAGAAAGTGGAGAGAGAAAGTCTTGAAGCTAAAGTTTAATGGAAAATGGGGCATGCGTGGGTTACTTGTACGTCCATGTAATATGGTGTTGATGTGATTGGATTTGATTTCAAGTAAAAGAACACTGTAAAGTTGAAAAGGAGAAGGGAGAGGAGGGAGAGAGAAAAGTGAGTGAGAAAAAATAAATCCAACAAGCCGTCTTTTTTCAAAGTGTGTCAAATGTCATCACATTATTGATCATGGCTGAGTGAGTGAGTCCTCTTTGAGAGTGTGGGGGCTCCGTGAGTGTGCTGGTATGTACGATGTATTTCTTTTAGACGAAGCCAGAGAGGAATCAGATTGTCATAATATTTATTGGAGAAAAAATACCGAGCTCAAAGTCATGAATTATTCTTATCACGTTCTTTTCAAGTGAAAGAAAAAAGACTTGAAATAAAATGCATGGAAGCATGTGACAAGAAATATTGTGTTATTTTCTTTGGATCCGAGACTACCACCAGAAATAGGCTAAACCCATAAACATCAATCAAAGATGGGAAATAGTGTTTTGGAAGTAATGGCAAGTCACTCTCACTCGCCCACAGCCCGCGTTCTTATTACCCAAACTTATCATTTCCCAACTTTAATAAGTATCCTTCAAGGCACACGTTAAATATTAAAGAGTGGAGGATTTTTTTAGTTCAAACCTTTATGCGTTCGACGGGATCTGCGAGAGACAACTTCAAACAAAGTTATCGAATGAAGTGTGAAAAATGTCTTTGAAACTAATTACACCGTACCTATATGCTCCTTATTTCATTAGTAAATCCCAAGTGAAACGAAAAAGTTGATGATAGTTTGAAAGGATTTACATAGTTCACTTAAAGTGCTACTACTGTTGACTAAAATTTTATATGCTTAGATAGATAGATTAAACAACTGTATTAAATTAGAATGTATGCAAATAGATAAAGAAGCAATTTTGGCGCAAGTTAGAAATATGTAGCTCACAGTAATACAACGAGTCCATTGATAATCTTTCCAAGGAGAAATTAAATTAGGATTTCATTAAACTAGCAAATAAAACAACTCTGGAAGTATAAAGTGAAATATATAGTATTTACTCTGAAAACTGTTTAGAAGTCCAAAGCACGAAAGCCTAATATGTCCCTGGCATATATGACCCTTTATCTCTGCAAATATTTTAAATGTAGGCTAAAATTTATTTCACATATTTTCGCTAGCCCTCATGAATATAAATAACGGTCGCGTTTTTCCTTGTACCAGCATTTTGATTTATTTGTCTCTAGTGTAATGACAATTAGAGCACTAGACATATCATGCAACAAACTCTCATTACTGGTTCAATGTAACAGCACAGTTAAACAGAAAAAACTAGGGGAAAATGTGTAAGCAGGCGTAGAAAATTTTCCTAATAAAAAACTCTCTCTCAGGACATAGTTTCAAAGCTTGTGTTGCTCGCTGAGTGATAATATTTTAAGCGTGATAAAAACTAGTTAAAGTTTAAACACTGTGTAGTTCGTTTTAATCAGATAAAAGTTTGTAGGCATCCCTTCCCCCCGTTAACCATTATTATGCACTCCGTTGGAAGTCCAAAAGTGTGAAAAACAATTTTTTTCTCTTAGAATGATGAGCAAAAGCCCGTAGCGCCAGACCATGTTCTTCCTTTTCCCAATGCCTCATTTAAAGGAATCGAAGAAAATCACGTTGCCCAACAAAGAAAGTGAGAGGAGGAAAAAAGTTTCAGTATCATAACAAGTTTCTTCTCTCCCAGCACAAAATGCGATGTACACATGCACGCTCATCTCATTGTTCGGGAAACTATTAAGGAATCGGTTTGGGCAAAAGTGGAGCAGTGTCAGCAGCAAAAAGAAAACACGCCTTGTTGAGTACGCGAAGAGAGAGAGAGAAAGGGATAAAAGTGTAAAGTCAAAACTTCTCATCTCATGCTTCGTTTCCCACACAATGTACATTTTACGTAAGCACCTCTCCTTTTGCCACCAGTATATTTTGCAGCTTTGATTGTGTGTGTGTGTGTGTGCCGCTCGCCATAACATTTTGTAGTTTGGTACTTTCCCTCAGCTTTTTTGTTCTTTTGTGCAGGAGCCAGTGTGATGATTGCAATCGCGTAAAAGAGAGTCTAAGCATAGGTATAACTATAGTGAGCGTATTATGTGCACTAAAAAGTTTAACAGAATTTTTAGGAGGTGCGTTGAAAATGATTATATGCACTGGTCGGAGTTTTCAAGAAACCCTTGTTTCTCTGTACAGAAGGACTATACGAACGGCTTGCCCAAGTCGTCGTCATCAACTTTTTTTCTATGATTACTGCCATTGTCGTTCATGTTCATATCAAGTCATTTAAGGAGAACGTGATATCTTGGTATCATCACATTAGGGGAAAAGATTCTTTCGCTGTTATTGGACATACGGGGACCAGCAGGATAAAGGAGGACAGAGAAAGGAGAGACTGCACACAGCAGTAATCATTTATCTGTCTTTGCTCTCCGTGGCTCCTTTAAGAAGGAGTGGCTTGATGGTGGCGAAACTACTTTAAAATCTTTTGCTGCCTTTCAAGAAATGGCTTCCGTCTTAGTTCTTGAGACTTGAGACTACAGAAAATCCGAGAATGGGGAAGAAAGGACAGAAAAATGTGTTTTTATAAATACGCCTTGCTGGCAGCCACCAAGTTCTGGGCTGTGCCATATGTTTGATTTTTCCACATGGAATATGATTGAAAAGTTATGCCCATTTTTATGAGGCGACTTTGATTTCCTGGCACTGAAAAAANGTTCTGGGCTGTGCCATATGTTTGATTTTTCCACATGGAATATGATTGAAAAGTTATGCCCATTTTTATGAGGCGACTTTGATTTCCTGGCACTGAAAAAACGAAACGGTATGATAAAATTATGTATTACACTTTTCTCTCGCTAGGCATTATAGAGAGGTTTTAGCACATTTGAATTTGATTGAAAATTACGGTACTAAAACGTTTTTGTTTTTCAGAATCGGAATCGCATTCTAAAAACCAATACCTGGTACGCTTTAGGTAAAAGGCACTGTTTCAGCTTTTTGGAATTCGAGATGAATTAAAATTCCAGCACTCCACGACCAAAAAAAATATATTGATATATTGAGGGGGAAAGCAGAACGGCGACATATGTAGTAAATATATACTATAAGATTGAAGATTGTGCGTTCCAACTACTACAATACATCATACACTTACCTACGTTTACGTTTTTCTGGTCAAGAAAAATGGCTGTAGCAGCGATTTAAAAGGATTTTTAATCCATATATTTTTTCACGGCGCGTACTCATTGTGTCTCATTTTTCATCTCTTCCTTAAAACATCTCTTCCTTAAACTCCGTGCCATGAAAAGTTGACTCAGGTTCGTAAACATAAACATGAAAGATACTCTTGTGTAAAGTTGCGATTTTTTTCATAAAACATAATAAACTTTTTGTCTCCTTTCGTTGTAGCGAAAGCTCGGCTATTCCTAATAAGATATTCCCTTGTATATTACAAGCATCACCGAAACTTTCATTTGGACGTCTCATTTTTTCCTCTGCCCTCATCTTCTACATACAATGATGCGTAAAAGTGAGGCTGCGAGAAACGCTAGGAAAATGGAGTGGAGAGAGGAGCAATGAATATCAATCTTGATATTCTTTTGAAAGTCCTGCCGAGGATCCGTATGGAATTTTAAGTGCACCGTGTATACGTGCTGTGCTGTACGTAATTCTACTTTCGCAATGGGGAAAGGGGAGAAGACATCCAGGAGAAGTCTTCCTGAGTAACATACTTTTTTCAGAGGAATAGTGTACATCGTATTATCATTATATAAGCGGAGGAAAGACGCGGAAAAAGGCACACACGTAGCCCAAAGTTAGTTACGCAAGAAACAGGCGAAAAAAATGGGAGAAGCAGCAGGGCAGAGTTGCTTTCTCTCAAAATATCCTTTGTCCTTGTCGCTATATCGTCATCGCAATTTTCGCCGTGAACAATGCCTCGATGTGCACTACAGAGAGAAATACACGAGAGGAGCTTGAGCAACAACGTTATCATCATTACTCTCGTCGAAGCTAACGAAATAAGGTATTCATATGGGCACTCTGTTTTTGTCTCCAGCTTTTGTTCTTTGCACGTTGAAGAAAGGAGGAACGTCGGTGAAAGCTGCACAGCAGAAAAAAATGTTGCTAATACACACTTGATTAATAATAAAGAGCTCGTTTCTCAACGCCAAATGTTTTACGGTAAGTATTATATCCCGTTATTGCAAGTCGTAGTTTTTCTTTTCAATATTTACAAAAAATAAGTTTACGCAAATTATTGACTTTGTCTATTTCCTTCACGGGGAAATAGATGACCTTGTAGTATTTACGAGGAAAACTTGCTAGAGAAAGTAGGGGAAAGTGGAAACAATGTATACTTTCTACTTTTCAAAATGAAATTTCTCCGCATTTCACATTCAAATCAATTTATGTACGTCTATTCGACTTTCAATTGAAATGTTGTAAAAACGGATCTGCAAGGCTCAGCCTTTCAACGAGAGAAAATTCACTTCACCTCGTTTTTTGTCTTCGCGTTCTCATGTTCCATTTTGTTTTTACAACACTCCCCTCTGTCTTTTTCATCGCATCTCATCAACTTTGCATCTTTCCGAATAATCATGATCAAAGTCAAGGAAATAAAATGAAAAAGGGAAGCCCTACGTGTGTACATTATTGCTCCTTGTTTCACAACCAAAAACTTTTGAAAGAAAATATTTGTAACATGATCAGCATTACTTACGAGCAAACGAAGGGAGGAAAAAGCCTCTCTCTCTCTCTTCCATCTCTGCACGTAGTTTTACCCGGAACGTATTATTTTCATCATCAGTGAAATGCATAGATCAGTATCATTTCTCAGAGAAAGGCCTTCAGGATAATAATGTGACATTCAATGTGAATTCCTATTATGATGTAGTTTGATAATGTGCCTCTAACACAAAAAATTGTGTTTTTTTCTTTGTGGGTGAATCGTATATATACCTACAGAGCATATTACCAGTTTCACTTCTCATGTCCATATTTCATTCAACTCGCTGCCACAATTCCTTTTTTATTTTTCCATTCCAGACATTGCCCAAACTCCCTCGCGTCTCATCATCATACAAGTTTATGCGTAACGAATGTAACCCTTATTGGATTTAGGGAAGATAGTGTTGTCTGAAGACATAAAGCCTGCAGCGTACAAACCCACCAGCTCAAAAAGTCTCTCAACAAGCTCAAGAGGTACATTATTATATGCTGTAATGTACATACATGTATCTTTTATTTCTTCAAAGAAACAAAATATAGATGGGATATGATAGTCATAAAACATTGCATTGAATCGAACGTTGCGGTTGTAACGGCTCACACAGTACAAACCGGCTATTACATCAAACAGATCTGAATGCAAAATGTAAATAAGCATACAGCAGGGGGAAAACCAAGAAGCACAGGAAATGAAAAGAATAAAGAAATGATACCAAAAGCAGAATCCGCTAACGCAAAAAACGGTTGCTACAAAAATTTCTATGCACAGTATTTTTTTTAGAAAAAGTTTAAATTTTGTAATTGGTAGCACCAAGTTTCAAACTGGTGAAGGGGTGCAAAGCTATAATTTAATTTTATAGAAGGCTACCCAAACTCTTTCGGTGAAAGTCTTTTTATTCTCCCGCCTACATCACATACATAGGTATCACAAGAGAAAGAAATATGTAGAAGAGTAACTTATTTTTTACTGCATCTCTAGTTTCTCAAGTGAGCTTTTTATGATGTATGAATGGTTTCTCTCATGCATTCGAGTAATAATATGAGGGCAATATCTGAAAAGTTGAGTAAAAGAAAAGGGGAAAGACCGAAGGATGAAACAGAGTTTGAATAATCTTTCTCGCTTTATTATTATTATGATTTTTGATGCAACCGCAACTTTTGAGAAAAAAATAGTGTACAAGAAATACGAAGACGAAGCATATATCAACAAACATCCGTCCGTATGTTGTAAGTTATAATATTATATATCTCTTTGGTTTCCACTTTTCTGCTCAGAGGGACGTTGATGCATTCTGAAGTACGGGCTGGGAAACGATAATCTTGACTGTTATTATGGAGTGCGGGTGTGCACTGAATGCTAAGAATAGACTTTTCTTTACGAGCTGGAAACAACTTTCTTCCTTCCGTCCGGTCTTCCATTTCTGACTGAGAAATGTATTCTTTTGTAAACGAAGAGTTTTTTTAGAATGTTAGCATATTGTTAGATTATTACCAAATGCACAATGTGAGATCATGCCGACTTCAAATTTACCCGTACCATCCACAAATTATTCGTACGCAACATCCTGCCACTATGTTTTAAAGTAAAGGAAAAGGCACGTTATAAGTATGTATATCAATACAAAATTAGAACGCGCACCATTTACTTGCATGATTATGGTCAATAATTTTGCGTCAGAAGGCAATTTTTTGTCCGGGGTGAAAGCATTATTTCAAATTGTATTTAATTACTAAATAAGCGATAGCCATAATTGTATTACTTTTTTTAAAAAAAATTCTAGCTCGTGCTCTAAGTATTGTGTTGGTACAGGCAAACAACTTATCAGCCTTAAAACTTTACAGGTATTATTTACTCCTTCATTCTTATAATTGCAGAAAAGAAGGTTGAAAAGGAGGCGAGGGAGTTATTCCGCCTAAAATAAAAAGGAAATAAAAGGAGGAACCGATGAAATTGCATATGGAATAACATTCGCCTTCCCACCAGAGTCATATAATATACAACACATCCAT
>JAHZMY010000367.1:0-29605 GCA_027743915.1 Seira sanloemensis
GTGACTGCTCAAGTAGCCACTCATTCGGCAAGTATTTGCTTCGCCTTGGGCTAACTCTTAGCTACAGACCTTGCCCTTTCGCTAACTTTCCCCCTTCCAGACCATTCTTACCGTGGGCGTAGTTGCGGCTTTTTTCTCCCAGTTTCATAGATTTTTTTGCAAGTGGTCCACTACGGACCAGAAAAAGGGCACAATATATGTAGAGGTTTCAAGTTCGCCTTTACCACATGATTACTTCTAAAGGCCTATGGTCCATTTGGACCAATTACTATTGTTATTATTAGTATTCTCTGGTGCCACTCTGTTAAAAAAAGTTGCACGGGAGGAAAAAAGAAGAAAAAATAAGAAAAATATTGTATCTGAATAGACTGACCTGTAGAATTTCCGTATGAACTGTCTCAACAACTCTCGTCTCCTCTCACTCTCCAAACCATATGTCGCATCGTGGTTATTAAGTGATGGCAAAAGTTCCGCTCTGACCACGCCAAATAAAAGTGGATAATGCGATATCCTGTTCATTACAACACTTTCGGAAGGTAACGAGTGCTTCACCACAATCCCATCTCCAGTTGGCCCGAATAGGTTCCAAAGCTTCATTTCAAAAAATGCCAAGCAAGCAAAACCATTAGCAAACGAGAATGTGAACAGTTAACATTACACGGCTTGCATTGTTATTATTATGATAATACGGCCGAGTTTTGCTTCGTATGTACTTTTTGCTAAAATAATCTTGATATGGAAAAAAGGAAATACAGGCACAGTAAAATAGAAACAAGACCATACTTGCATTAAAGAAATCTCTATATGCGTTATCCAACTTTCAAATTATTATAGACGAAAGTGAAAGCAAAAAATCAAAAAATATAGGACGAATGATAAAAGTATCAACAAGCAAAAATTGTAACTATATAATGCATACATACATACGTGTTACATATGTATGTCGTGTCACACAATTGTTGAGAAGACAAGTTTTTCATGGATTTTTTATTAAAAAATTCAAATAGGGCTCACCTCAGATTCGAGAAAATACTTGAGTGGGAGCTCACGAAGGCACTGTAGCAATAGTGGACGATGGTTCCGTTGGGCATTTCACTTTCCGAGCAAATTTTCTTGCCAACTCTGGTCCTTTTGACAGGTCTGCCGTTAGTGGAGACAAGGCCGAGCCAGAGCTCAAAATCACTCGATGAAAGAGCAAACCTATCACCGACTGATAAAACTCGCAATAGAAAATTATATATAAAAAATGTACAACTATAAACACTATCACCGAAACAACAATAACAAAAAACATAAAAGATTCATGATTATAGATATAATAATAAACTGATAAAACTCGCAATAGAAAATTATATATAAAAAATGTACAACCATAAACTTATTTGATTTTTCATTCCATCCTGTCGTCAAACCATTTATATAAGACTACCACTGTAACAATTTCCAACATGGCCGAACAATGGAGCAAGAAATCAAGTCTGATTTCAAGATTTGTATAAAAACCTCAATCCAACACTCCTGACAAGACTTTACTACCAGTAAAAATAGCAATCTTATTTTCACACATACAACAACATGTCAATAAGTCATTTCCGTCGCCATCATTTTCTTATCAAACCGTGCACGCTTTCCATGTTCTTGTTTACGTTTGGATTCTCTCCTACTATTTCTATTTTTGTCGGCACCGATATAAGAAAGGCTCAAACTTCCTTGTTCAAGTGGGAATGTCAGATATTGCTTTCATCAGGATGATGGCATGTTTGGCGGATTTTGTTGAATACGAAGACGTGACGCTGTACCAGAAATAAAAGAATTCCTCGCACCGCTGCATAAAACCCAATTTGATATATCCTATAAAGCGTGAGCATGTCACTCAAGCATATATTTCGGAACGTTTCACTAACAATTCGGCAGGGAAAAAAAGACAAAGGATGAAAGGGAAATGTAAGCCTTTGTCCAAAATCGTAAAGTATTGAACAACCGATTCCTTTCTCTCGCCAGTCAACCTCAACTTGACAATCGACGTTCTCTCTCTCCCCCCTACACGGCGACTCCTAATAGCATACAATGAGTGAAATGAGTTATACCCTTGTCGGTCCTCGCTGCCTGTTTTGCTAAGGCAAAAAGAACAGTCAGCAGAACTGTTTCACAACAGACATTCCGATTTGATTCTCGTGCTGCGTAAATTTCTTCATTTTTCGTCTTGGCTGCGTTTCTGAATACGGAACTTGCCAACTTGCATTTTCGTAATACACCTTCTTAACGCTTACCGCAACCGTCCACATACGCTTTTTCTTGTTTTCGACGAAATCTAGACAGGAAAAAATAGTACAAGTTGCTAAAAGCTTTTGTGAACTTTTCCGGGTACCTTTTGGGAAAGAGAGAAAAACTTTTTTTTGAGAAAGTCTACCACATTATCAACTTGAAAACTTGATTCCGTTGAAGAAGTCCACTTTTCCAGGAGACTCGCAGGCAGTGGCATTGTTTCATAATGCATTTGACCCAACTTTCTCTTGGTCAAGACATTTGGCTTCATCGTTATATCTATTTTTGGAGCAAAAACTTTCTACAACTCATATGAATACTTGCACCGGTACAAAATAGAACTCGTCGGAGGCAAAACCGTTTTAATTCTAAATGTGGACTTGATAAAGTTGAAGATTTAGTAAATGTTGTACTACCAACTATATGCTACTTTTAGTGCCCTTCAATCAAAGTAATTGTAGAAGCCCTTCAGCACATTTCAGCTATAATTGTTTTTGGATACCTCGTAGCATGCCAAGCTGTACATGATTCAGGACTTCGAAGAGGACCCAGTAAAGCAGCTTAACTATAAATTAGAGTGGAAAACTTTAGTCTCTACATTAATTTTGAACAACATACAAAATGAAAATTACAGTTACAACCGGCAAAATATCCTAATCAACATATTCCATAAGTCTTTTTTGCCGCCTAAGCTTCTTACTTTTTTGGTTTCATTTGCCGATTTTAATTGCTTAAAGTTTACATGCAAAGCTGTAATGTGAAGGGAGCACCTTATACTTTTACAGTAGAGAAAGGTTAGTTGTAATTGGAGAAAAGTTTTAAACTATTGGGGAACAAATGGCGACTTACACCCAACGACGGCAATTATGAAAGTACGAGTTTGGCGTTTTGTCAAGTTTGATTACACAGCGATATGCCAAGTTTTGAAATGCACAATGATAATGATAATGACGTCTTCTTAAAAGGGAAGGTGGAATTCCATCGGAAAATACACCTCCATGTGACCTGAGACTCACAATGGGAAGCCCTTTACATTTTTTCACATGGAGGTCTTCGTGGGAAAAATTAAAGGGAGAAATCACAAAGTGTGTTGTAGAGTAAGCCCTTTTCTCTCCCTGTACGTAACGCTTCAATGCTAATATTATGTAAAGCACCGGAGCTACAGGAAGATGTGAGCGTTGCAAGGAGTGGGAGAAAGTTGAACTGAGAGGGACGGTGACGAAAACGATGAGGAGTTTTGGCCAGAGGCACAAACCTTTTCACTTTTTATATATAAAAAATGCACTCAGATATCGTTTCATAATGATGATGCATGTATGCAAACAAGCAGACTCAAACATATTACACTAACATTTTAGAACGATATGGGACGCACATGGAATCTTTTTACTTTTATCTTCTTTTTTGAATTCATTCACTCATGCACTAGTCCCTTTCCTTTTGGTCCTCTCCAAAGATGTTGATGATGGAGATTTTATTCAGACTTTCCTTCCAAAAATTTCCTTTTAACCATGTTCTATGACAGAATGAAAATGTTTGGTACCTTAGTTTCCTTTTAAAAGGACTCGGTCAGTACATTATCCAATCTGAATGTGAAGTGAGCGTTACATATTACTCCTCGTGCAAGAAGTTGACTTGTGAATGCTATGCATTTTCAAGAAATGATAAAAAAAGCTGGAAAACTGAAAAGGAGACTTAACTTTTATCTTATGCAGACATTGAGAGTCATCTTCTCACAGCTTTAGTCCAAAAGTATCTTCTCGTTTTCAGAGTATTATCTTTTTAGTGCCGTATATACGCATATTCTTATATATAAATGGAGTGGTGGCCCACTATCTCCTTTTTGTTCAGTTGGTTACATGTATACGGAAACGGGTGGAACGTGACAAGAATCTCCTGAAAATTACAAAGTCTAGTGGCAACTTCCTAAATGAAAAGTTTGATTTGGTTTCATAGTTCTCGTCATCATCGTCATCCACCTACTCCTTTAAAATCATCTATTTTTTAGATTCGTGTATGTATGCCCCTCCATCTAATGTATATTTTATGTTGGCCCTTTTGTAAAAGTACGTGGCTATGCATATGATTCTCGTCACAATTTTCTTGCTGTCTTTTCAGCGAAACAGGGTTCTCTCCCACTACTCCTCCAAGACAAGGGAATAAAGAAGAAATAAGTCTCACTCCATGAAATAAAAGCGAGCTCAAGACAGTCCTCTGCTGAATAATGGTGAAACGCCCTATTTTCCTTAATATGGGAACACAACTAGAACTGGCATTGACACATTGTTTCTGTTCTTGATCAGGACTGCGTGAAACTTGCCTATAGAAAAGTCGTCGAACCGGACACCACATTTTTTTGTAGATTTGAGCGACACCAAACATCTCTTCCTCTTCACACCAATAGCCACCAAGCAAAGCAAAAACATTTCACTTTTCACCCCACCCTACCATTCGAAAGTCTGAATTCAACAACTCCCATTTTACTATTCTCCGATAAGCATACGTATACTCGTGAGGAAAATGTGTATACATGTTTCTTGGAAAACTGTCTCGAACTCAATGACCTGTGCTTCACAGCATTTAAGGCTTTTCTATAAAAGTGGAGTGCTCTTATTAGGAAGCTGGTATTATTTCGGTTATATGAAGTATGATAATATGTACCAACCAAAAAGATTTCCTCATTAGAGTTTTCAAATGACTTCATTCACATTTCTAAAATATACACATTTACTAATCCTCATAAGATATGTAATCTTTTCCCCTCTACTGTAAAATCATTTCTAATACTGTATAAATCTCTGACAATTTTGTAAAATAACTCGGGCATATGCGTGGGTACACGTATTAAAACGACTTTTAAACAGACTTTTATTAAATCCCTGCGTCAAAACGTACTGACGTAACATGTCCAATCTTTAAATTATGGCCCCATAACCTTTCGGCAAGCCAGGAAACGACAGCCATAAAGCTTGACTAAGGGTAAAATAATCAAATACAAGGGAACTTGTTAAATTGGGTCATTTTTAGGAACAGTTTTATACCACTGTTGTAAATACACTTTTTTACGCACGTAGACATCCTCTTAATCTGAAGCTTTCCCTTTACCCTATTCGCAGACCTACTTTAGGTCTCACATCTCAGAGGAAACTCGGCCGGGAAGGAGTATACCCTTTGGCTTTGCAATCAAGAAGTGAAGAAGAAACAAAGATTTTCACACATTTTTCTTGATACAGCTCGAGTAACAAAAATGGTGTAACTGAGTCAATAAGATCCTTTCATGGGTTTTTATCCTTTTCATCAATGTTGGAACCTTTTTTATTTCCTTAATAGTACATTTAATTCTCAACCTTGATATCACTCTTTTATAGTGAGCTGGCTATATATAGTCTGACTTGTGATTGGGAAACGTCAAGATTAGGATGTATAAAGTTAAACATCTCTCGTGCCTAAAAATACTTGTATTACCTATATATATTCTCCATTAGAACAAGAGGTAGTAAAGATCTTGAAGGAACCCACTTGGATCTCCATACACTTTTCTGGATGGTCGGTTGAGTTATCGCAAGAATAAAATCTGAACTTGGAGTAAAGTCTCTGTTTTACGAAACGCTGCTCGTCAACGGGGGAGATGGAGAACATTTGCCCAAAGGAGATTTAGACTCCCTTCCCGTAGTCATCATTCATTCCATAGTGTTTTCTTTCCCATTTTTTATAATACCGATTCGTCTTTCTTTCTATTTTGAATGATTCTTGCTCTGGTGATTGAACTCGTACTGAATCCCGTGCGCGTAAAGACTATAACTTTCTTTTTCGTAAGTCGATAGTGTTGAAATTGAGTAGACACCATTTTGAACCTCATAAATGCGACGGGAAAAGTTTTATAATATTCGGTGAAATCCTATCATGAAAGGAGGTACACGGAGCAATTACTGAACCTTGAGAAGGACGGCAATTGAATGCTTTCACCAAATGGCGTCATTTTCTTTAACATATATTTCGAGAACTTTTCTTTTAAAAAAAGACTGAAGTTTATGGTATTGATGCTTGTTAAAGAAATTAGTCCGTTGGGCTTTGGATTACTCGAGAAATTGATGTGCACAAATCTATGTATATCTAGTACTGTTCTTATCACAGGCGGTATGAAACCTTTTTTCCTAATTTTATTGATCACCAGCAACAATTTATCTTTCGCAATCAAAAGCCACCCATTCAAAGTAAAATACGACCTGAGTTTTGGCCCTTTCCCTGTCTCAGCTATACCATCCTTTAAAGCTACATTAACTTACAAAGATATATAAACGTCTAGTAGGTATATTTAAATGATTGAATACGAAAAGGTAGGGAAATCTTTTAAAAATCCATGCATCTATTAGCATAAAAATGGTTATAAAGAGTATTCACATGATTTTAGTATGTTATTAACTAAATTGGACGATTCAACGATAAAGCAATTTACGTTTACTTTTTTGGAATTTCCAATATAAACCATAAAACGCACATAACTACAGAGCTACAACCTCATTGTAGGTCCCAGTCTGGAGTTGTAGTCCCGAATTTCCGCTTTATTTTGTCAACTATATTTATATTCATCTCCCACATCTTTATACATCAGCGTATCTGGCTCGGAGCGTGTTGGTCAATAAAGTCAGATTTCATTTATCAGACGATTCTTTCTATTCAGGCAAAGTAGTTTATCACAGTCTCTTCACATTTTTTCCCATTTTCTTTATTCCTTTTGATGGCACCGTAAGTCCTTATGACTGATTGAAGTGACAGAAACCTATTTCTTTTCCTCATCAATTGAATGCCACTGCTCCTTTCTCTATTTGTGGTCGTTTTTACATTGAAAGCGCGACGAGACGATCCTTTTCGCTGGACTTTTCATGACCATATTCCACTAAGAAGCTGACACAAAGACTGGGCGACTCGCATTTTTCTTTCTCAGAGATGACAATAATACTTCTCCCTTTCTTCCTTGGTTCATCCTAAGGCCTAAAGATCAAATAACTTTGCGAAAAAATCAGTTCCGTTCCAGTTGTCAACTCATCTGTTCATCGGAATAATATGAATTGAACGAATCGCAGATGAATGAATAAGATTATGCGATAGTATGAAACTGGGATGGGAACTCGAGATCCATGGATCGACCCGGCACGGCACGTATGCTTTCTTTTAGATATTGTGTAAAATGTCGCGCTCTGTATACTTTGAAAGGCTGAGCAGAGTTACTTATATGTCTATAGATTTTGATGAATGATAATATATTTAGACCAAATATACCAAGATAAAGAAATCATTCACATGCGAGTAATCTAGTTATAATGCAGTAGGGAAACTCTTTTGAGGAAACACGGTATTCGTATTCCAAGGGAAGAATTATTATGGTTTGTTACTGCCCCGATGCTTATCCTCCTTTTGCGACTTACTTATTCACCTCTTGCAATATCTTATTTTTACTACGCGCCTTCTCCTTGTTCAGATCATGAAACTTCATTTCATCTCCAACGTCATCTTCTTTTTTGTCAAGAATTGAATTGGCTCCTCTAACCTCCATATTTTTTACCCGGCCAGAATAAGTAAAAGTTGAGCGAGAAAAGGAAACTCTGGATGTACTCATAGCTCTGACTACGAACCTCGTGCTAATAATAAAGTCGAATTTATTTTATACGGTTGGATGAGAAAGTGCTTTTTTGTCGGAATGTCAAGTCACAAAAAGTCACATGTAGACTGAAAAAAAGTCCTCAAAAATTTACTTTTTTTTCGCTCTCTCCAATCTTACATCGTTGGTTTGCTTGTTTTGCGCTTCTATTCTTTCTGATGACCATCTTCTTATGCCATTTAAAACTTTATACAAAAGTTTTATAGCTATCCAGCATCTAAAATCCTATTTTATGCATAGTCACTTGGCAAAAAAGAGGGACGAGGTCAGAATAAAACCTATTCTTGATCGTGACACAAGAAGAAAGTTGAGGAAAGTATTGTTCCACTGAAACATGAAAAGTGTGCTTGCTAAACTAGTGCACACTATGCATACAGCTGGAATCGCAATTACAATCGAAAGAAGGATTAAAATGCCGGTAGTGCACTGGAACAAGTTGACAACGGCGCTTGGTTTAAGGAGCAGATTTTATGTATTCATGCAATGCGTGTATTACCGTTCTCTCGAATATCGTCAGTTTCGTTAGAGCATGATAAAAGAAGGAAGGCAAACAGGGCGAAGACAGTGATGACTACAGTAACAGCAGTTTTTTGTTCTGTAAAAAGTAACTTTCAGCTGCGTATGCCTCCAGCGCATCGAGCAAGAATCTTCGATCAGAAGGACAATCAAAAGTATAATATAAAACGCTTTTTCGAAGAAGCGATGATGATGTGATGATGCTGATTTTGCACAATGTTCAATAAAAAACTTCATCGGGGGCAGTGAGTGAAGCAAACAAAAAGGCAGAGTGAAAAAAGAGAAAGGATCATGTTGTGAAAGGCAATCGTGATACGTGAGTAAGCAAAATTATGCGACTCGGAGAGAGTATCTGGCCTATTTTGCAACATGATGACTTCACTTTGGACCGAGTTGTAATATAGATACATGAAAAGAGTTTGCTTCGTGGGCTTAACTCGAGGCAGTAATTTAAGCCAACAGATTTAGCAGCTTAGCACAATTTCTTTTTCAACGTGTCATTAAAACTTTTAATAAGGTGAAACTACACGAGAAGTTAGTTTTTCAGTCAAAACAAACTAAAGAAACTAGACAGTGTTGCGAGTAAAGGGCATCGCACACAAAATCCTTTTAAACTGCGCAGTTTTTCTCGTTGGCTAAACCAATTGTCCACTTCAGCACAGACGTTTAGAAACATTTTGTCCTAGTAAGCTCAATTTAAAGTAAAACCAAAAGTTTTGTCTCCAATTTACCCTTTGTGATTTCAACTGTAGAAATAGAGCATGTTTTATTCATCAGTAGCTTTTGGAAATCTTTTGATCGATCACTTGAATAAGATGTGTCATGCTCACAAGATAAATTTAGGTAGTGAAAGTCAAATTGAAAAATACAAATTCCTATTATTCCACATTCAAGTATGACAAAGGAAAGTAATCTATAACAATTTGCAGTGATTTTGCCTGGACATAATATATATGTCGTTGGTAATATCTTTGTTTTGCAAATAGCAGCTTTTCTTGGGAGCACAACAGACGTAATCTATGTAGCAATCTACACCGACATACGCCGACCCTTGACTCTAACACAGATATTTTGAGCTTTCACCGACCTGACATGAATGTTTACTCATTTTATTCCGTGACAGGGGAAAGGTCCCCACTCATTACAGCCTGGAAGGCAAATGTTGCATATCAAAACACTGAATAATTTGAAACCGAGTATTCGCATATGGAAGATTATTATATGTACATGTGTGAGGCATATACATATGCTAGATTGAACGACAATTTCAGTCGGCCCATTTTGGGAACATTGAGCTCCAATTTTAGCATCAAAAGCCAAATCTTTAAATTATGCACATCATTTTTTGTTTCTAGTCACATAGGGACATAACGACACTGGAGCTGTAGATAATGTGTATGTATTACATAGGTCATATAATACTACAAAGTTCATTATCCGAGTATAAACTATAGCATATAACTTCAAGTCCAGACATTGCCCTTTCCATACATGTATGCATGCAAGTTATATGTATAGCAGTGCAACATTGTTTTCTCTCATTTCTTATATGTAGTCGGAGTAAAACGACTGGGGCGTAAATATGCGAATTTATCTCGTGAAACCATGAGCTGGTTGATGGAATGAATCGAAATGCACCATGAACGAAGAAAGCTTTGTAAAAAGGAAAGGGTGTTGCTTGTCCATGAATTCACGCGTAAACCTATTTACAAGTGAGGAAAATGAAAGTCTTTCCCAATACCTCGGAGTGAAAATTCATAGACGTGTCTAAATATATGCATACAAATAGGGAAACGATGTGCGATAAAAAAAATAGCAAGTAATTTTTCAGCCACTACTGTGTATTGCATTGTATATAATGATAGCAAAATACATATTTTTCTACAGAGTATCAGGTAATACATATTTGCCTCGAAATGTTGCTCACTTAAGCCGCAGCACGAAAGTAATTTTTCAGCAACTACTGTGTATTGCATTGTATATAATGATAGCAAAATACATATTTTTCTACAGAGTATCAGGTAATACATATTTGCCTCGAAATGTTGCTCACTTAAGCCGCAGCACGTTCACGTTCATGTTGCAGTGAAAGTTTCTGTTTGCTGTTTGAAACTATTTAGAGCTCACATAAACCTAGTGAAATTACTACGTACTAATCCACATTTACGCTGACAGGGCAGAAAAAAGAGTCTGCCGTCCTTATTTTCAGAATTTCCAAATATTATCATGTTCTCACGTTTGCATTACAGCCGACGAGTGGGAGCAAAAAAAAACTAGCCAGCTTGTCAGGAGTTTTTTTCAATCATGGTTTTATGATTGCTTTAAAATGCCTTCTAAAATGAGCTGTGCAACATTTCACTTTTATGGAACAGGACGCCAGTCATAGAGGCTTCCGAAGTCTGCCATCATTGAATTTTTCTGTCTTTTATCTTTCCCTTGTCAAGATTAGATAGAGGGTGCTTTTAATGTGGTAACGGCCGTTCGTTCTTTAAAAAAGCGGCATTGCTGGCGGCTGCTGCCAGCTTCTATCTTTTTTCATATTAAACTATCTGAAAATTGTGTCACACTTCTCTGTTATCAGGGTTCCAGCCGAGATCAAATCTTATGGAAATGGAAAAAAATTGAGGTAAATGACGTAGCATGGCACTACAGGAAAAGTAAGGGAAAACTTTTTTTCATTTCCACCCGTTTCCGCTTACACTTGTGTTGAATCATTACGGAAATCTTTTGACTCTTTCAAATATAGTGATTACGTGTCTGCCTGCCTACTGCTTATTTCGTAATGAATTAAGCGGGACGAAAATGAAAAATGCGGGAAGAACACGTCACGTTTTATTCAAGTTCCCTTTGTAATATCTTGATTTGACGGTTATGCTTTTTTATCGCAAAAAGTTGTTGATTGAAATGGTTCTTCTTAAACCTCTTGCGTCATTCTGCTTGAATGAGCATTTTGTATGCTACCGCAACGTAAACGAAATTCCGAGGGTAGAATAAAAACATTTTAAGAAAGAAGGGAACTGAAAATGTGAATTCCAGCTTTTCAACATTTGCAGACCTTAGTGTTATATCTGAACAACAACAGTTGAATTTTACTTCTTACCTGTGGGAACAGCATTTGAAAGCATGAGGAAATTAGCCATGACGGCTCCTTTTCCATGCCCCATTAGGCTAACTTTGAATTTGTCCCCTCCAAACATGTCGATATTTTCCTGGTGAAAGTCAAAGATAGTTCGTTAGAAACGTAATTTTTGTAACAATGTACTTTAAATGTTACTCACTTCTATCAATTTGGTCAGTACTCACTCAATACTTAACTTTTAAAATATTCATATACATTTACATATTATGTAGATGGTTGGCGAAAAGAACTAATAATTTCTTACCTGAACCCATTGAAGGGCAGCAATTTGGTCAAGTAGCGCAAAATTGAAAGGCAATTTAAAATGTCCATCTGCATCAGCATTTAGAAAACCTGAAAAGCATTATTAAACTACATGTTATAAAGAAAACAGAAATAAGTAGGTCAAAAATATAGAACATCTTTTTCCCTTCGGAGTTAAATCGTGAGTAAACGTTGAAGACAAGTGTGCTCCCATTCAGCAAAGACTAGGTTTGGTCAGCATAACCCAAATATAAGCGTATTTTACTTCTACTCTTTCTGCGCTTGTATCGTTAGAACACACACTGCATTCAATGAAACACGGACGCAGTTTAACTTCAAAAGTTTCGGTCAAAACGTGTAGGCTGCAAAGTACATACAGCACCCTTTTAATATAAGTTTAAGGGACAGATAAAGACTTCATAGCATATCTAAACCACGGTATATAGAATGAAGATCTGTGATCTAAGCCTGATTCGAAGCTATGAAAGTCTAAAAATTGTCTAAGATTCTGACTCAAAAATTATTACAAACTTGAACCCTGTATTCTCATCGTCAGCCGTTTACTTGACCTCGCTTGATTGGCAAACTTGGTTGCATCAAGTATTTTTGGTAAAGCAAAATCGCACTTTGGCAAACAAATTTATGTAAACTGCTACGCAAATTGCACCAAGGGCTTTCTCTCAATTGTCAAGCTGATACAAAGCTGATGAAAGTATTACATAAGTAGATTTGTAAACATACTATGCTAGAGGTATGTTTGTATGTATGCAGTTGTTCTCTGTACTCACCCAAAATGCCGACGCGAAAATTTATCGTCACTACTATCAAGCGTCCTTGACTGACAAGCATTGACGGATCATACGGATTTCCAGAGCCCCATCCAAAGTCTTCGCTCAGAATTACCACCAGTACTGGGATTTTCTCCTCCATTCTCCCTTCAGCAACTGCAACAGATTAATTAAAACATTAGTCAATACCTGTAACAACAACACAAGTCTCATTTATTTACTTTCGAGCACAACTAGCTTAAAAATTAAATTCATGGGCTGACTGGGTTTGACCAACAGGGTATTTTGACAAAAACCTACGCAGCAGAAGCTTTGCATTTTTCACCGTTCTTTCCGCACACCAACTGTAGAGATCACGTAGAGAAAAACTTGGATAAAGCACATTACATAAAGGAAACTTGTCGCCTCTGCCTCTTATCAATGGGTCTCGTTTCCCGTAGTATAAACCAGGATCGAAGCAAAAGGACTCTTTTTATGAGCATAATATGTCAGTAATAATTTAGGCAAGCCCAACAATAGGGAAAGAGGATGTCAAAACGCATATAGTTGACGTATACGTATTCCACTTTTTTCCTATCATACCTCCATCCATTTTCAAATCCAATAAAATTTGCAAAAGGATTTTGATTATTGCTCGTATAAATCATTGTTACAAGGCTAAGGATTTTATCACAACCCTAAAGCTATTGAAATGCGGGAAAGTGGAATGAGCTCGAATGCCAATAATCGTATTATTACTCTTTCTCAAGCCTTTCAATCCCTCCACAGATTTCTCTCTCTCTTTTCTGTGCTGATCAAAAATGAAGGAAAAAATTAAATGGTACATCATCTGTTTTTCTTTAATAGATATACCCTACTTTCTCCCCGAATACCCATTTCCTCATCATCAAAAACTGCGGTAACTGAGACATCGTTTCCACATCGTTAAACTCGTCGTACGGGAAGGGGTGAAGTGCAAGACTCATTAGCTTAATTTTTGTAATTATTTCTCTAGCGTGGAAAGCCCTTACTTTTTCACAATGGTCGGCTGCAAGCCTTGTTCCAAAAAGTCCATTCTCTTTCCATCGCGTCCCTTCACATACTCTTTATTCAACTCAGTTTTCATCCATTTTCTGATGACACATTTCAACTGTAGTAATAAATGAAAGTGAAATTTCACAAGACGAAGAACCACTCTTGAATGAGATGCAAAGTGAAGAAGCAAGCTTTTTTTCTTCGTCTGGGTTAATCTTGGCCTGGATGTAGCTCCTTGTTCCACTCAACTCTTGTTGACGTTTTTTATATTCATGGAAATACGTGCATAGATCCATTCATGATGAGAAAAAAAGAAAGTTCGTAAGTGGGGACTACGAAACGAGATGAGAATACTGTACGTCCCCTACTCCTCCACTACATAAAAATGATAATAATAATGTAATCCTGTTTTCCTTGTATACTATTAGTCCCATATAAACTGGATACTGTGATGAAGAAAAATAGGAATAGGGAAAGCTGGGGGTAAACGCCTGGAATGAAAAAAAAAGAAAAACGAATAGAAAAAAGTGAAGGAAACGTCTAATATGCATAAAACGCTTCTCATTAAAGCCCCTCGGCGTCTTTTTAGTGCATAGACAGTGTCATTCTCTTTCTTGCTTGAAAGAGTTTTTGGTAAAAGACATGTTTGGTTCTTCTTTCCCTATATTATTTTTTCGCATCACTTTTTCTCCAACTCTCTCTTCCCATCAGCCTAGGTACGTGGACACACACAGGGATCCATCCATCCCACCATTTCCCTGTTCATTTTCTGCTAATGTATCACAAGATCACAGCCGTCATCATCATTTTTCCTGGAAAGTTCCAGCCTGGAATTCCTCGTACACATTTGTATTAGGAAATCGTCTACCTTTGTGAAAGCGAAGACGCGGAAGAATGACATTGACAGTCTCTTCGTGAATTCAAAAATGTACACTGTTCAATATGCATGAGCGTTTTAAAAGTAATTTGAAGAAAAAGAACGCTAAACCATAAGAAGGCATATAGATTTTAGGTGGAGAATGCTAATACTCGAGTAAACCAGCATAGAGTAATGTAATATATTATCAATGTTTGCAACCAGTGTGTGAGGGTTTGACTTTCTCAAAAGCAATAACGACATCGTCACAGCATTCTATTCCTTTCTCAAAGTCTACACGCCAGCTGCCATCCATCCTCCCAAAATATTTGCAAACAAAAAGGCTCGTTCTACCTCGTAACTGATCACACTGCTGAATAGGTGCCATTGTCTCCAAAAGAATATACCACCCCGGCAACGGAAAATGCTTCTCAAAACAATCTTCTTGCGATATTTATATTCTCGTCGACTATCAAAAGACAAAAAATTATTTATATAAAACGAAGAAAAAGACGAAGTGATACATGGGTAACACACCACACCAGCGCCACGCGCAATACACCAAACATGTCCTCGATTGTCTCAATGGATTTCTCCCAAATAAATCTTGGTACAACTTTGACTGCGCTAATGTCACAGGTTTTAAAAGAAAGATTTTTCAGTGTCTTGGCATCTTTTCTCCGCTCGTTTCTATCTCACTTTGTGAAAAAAGAATCCAGTGCAAAAGCTCACTCACTCATTTTGACTGGTATCTTGGAGGAGTGAAGAAGTAAGGAGAGAAATAAGAGAACTACTCGATGGGAAAAGAAAAGTGACTAAAGAGTAATAAGAAGGAAGGAGCGATACAAATATATTTACTTTGTATCTGCCATACCACTACTATCAATATCACAAGTTCAACTTGAATAATTCTCGTAGTTGCTTTTCTTTTTCACTTTTCCTTTTACAGGCAACCCCTCTAGGCCTTAGGCATACCAGGAAGAGAAGCGATTTCAGCGTTCTCTCCTTTGCAGTATAAGAGATTTTTTAACGCACGGAATAGCTTTTGTTGTCTATAAAATAGAGGATATTACGAGTAAAGCTAGTCAAGCGACGACTTTATGCGCAATTTTGCATAAATATCCACATATATCCAAAATTACTGAAAGTGTTATTTCGATAGAGCCATGAGAGAAAGCATTAAANGACGACTTTATGCGCAATTTTGCATAAATATCCACATATATCCAAAATTACTGAAAGTGTTATTTCGATAGAGCCATGAGAGAAAGCATTAAAGCATAAACAACGGAATGACAATATATATTCCTTTTGCGAGAGAGAGAGGGAAAGTCGAAAAGAATTTAAAAGATCTGAACTGCTTCCTTGAGGTAAAGTCAGATATATAATGTATGTGTGTATGTATAACCCAAGGATAAGTAAAACCTCCTTTAGTCATTAATGGAAGTACTTGAAAGTCTAAATGCATATACCATATAAGTACCTATACACAATACCCATTCTTATATATGCATTTTGTCAAGTGAAAAATAAAATTTCATGCAAAAAGCATGCCGTTTGGCAGTTTCCCAGCATTGTATAAATTAATTAAATGCTTAGTAAAACTGCATCTTACAAGCCAAAAGAGCAAGAAAAAAACTAAAAAGTCAATTCATTTTTAGTTTCCCTTAAAAACTTCGCCTTTCATTTTGTTTCCTGCATGAATATAACATAAGCATTTTGTACACAAAAGCTCTCTGGAATTCTTTCTCTCTCTCTCTCTCTCTTTTGTTTGAATGACGACGATGCTCCATTGCGTCCATATAAATTTAGGGAAACTGTGAACTCTGCCAGCAAGCCCTTTTTCATATAACCTTAATTACTGACGTAGCTGAACTAAATACATTATTGAGTTAAGAGCTTGCTGGGTGAAAGTTGAAATGGAGATAAGTAGGATGGGGAAGTAGCCAAGGCTTTTGTATTATATAATGTTTACCTTTCACTGCCTCTCTTGCCACCACCACCACGAGTACATACCCAGCGTTACATACGTATTATGTGTAGTTGCTCAAGTGATACACACAGATTTTATACGTGCTTGAATGAGCGGAGAAAAGCAATCAAGCTACACACTTTTTTGTCTTCTTCTCTGGCACGAAAAAGTGAAATAAAGTGTGATTTGAAATGATCACACTCTGTGATAAGGCTTATTATTACTCGTAACGCCTACTCGTAAACACAATAAACTCCAGCGAAATGTATAAAATAGTCTTCAGAGACATGTATTCCTACTCCTAATCTATGTTAGCGTGTGCTCCATGCACCTACGCTCCCTTAAAATGCACATATTCATGCCTATTTTTGTTGTTGAAACAAAAATAAGTTAAATTGGAGAGTGCCACTTACGCTATCGCAGTGTGACACAAATAAAGCCTGGACTAAACACAAAAGAGCTTGCTCGCTTTTCTTCAAGACATACGGGATGTGAGTAAAGTGTACTTAGTTACTTCCCAGAATTTTTTCACTTTTCTCCGAACGAAAATGTATGCCAAGAAAGGAGAAGGGAAAAGCTTTCCAATTTACCAATCTTCGAGGGTTACCTTCTTCTCCTCTAGACTTGCAGAGCTCTTTGGCTGCATTTGTACTTCTATTGCACGTACAATGTGATGTCCAAAAAATGGCACTTTTTCTTCCAACCATTTTTCCCGTGAAACTATGAACTCAAAAAAAGGACTGGGGGAAAACGCGAAAATCGTAATATTCACATGTACCATTACTTTTGGCGTATAGGAGAAAACAAAAAGCAATTTACGAGAGCATTTTGGAACCTAAACTAGTGCCATTCGTATTCTTATGGAATGAAAGATGTTCGCCGCCAGCAGTTTGGAAAAAAGCAGCAACATTCGCATTCCCGCCTCCATGTTCCTCTTTCTCTGTCCGTGTCGCTTCTTTGTTGTAAATCTTGCTCAAGTTCTAACTCTGTTGTCAAGAGTGACATAGTTGGGCTATATTGCCTATGCTTAGGAATAAGAGTGATTTCTCCGCTGAAGCCATGTGTGCTAATAGACGTTTTGGAACACACGAATAGAAAAAAGTAATTCATGAGTTTGTACTTTTTTTTCTTTTGGCTTGTCTCTACTACTACTGGCAGAGTTTTTAGTGCGTTACGATGATAATTTAGTTAAGAGCACGAGGTTTAGATCGAGAATGTATGCAAAACAGAAAGACAAAGAAGAACAAAACTTTTAAGTGTAAAAATGCTTTGTGTTTTCCTTTCATTTTTGTAAGCAGACAAAATGTTGAGCTCTCTACTTATTTTCTTCAGGCTTTGCACGCCTTATAACGTTCCAGATAAAGCATATCTGGAGGGGTCGTCTTTTCCTGTTTTCTAAAAACAAAAACAAGCAAAGTGTTGCTACACTTTAAATTAAGAGAAGAACAAAGAAAGTGACAAAGTGGAAAACCGTAGTAAAATGTTTTACCTACCTTATCTGACTGATCCACCTTATTCAGGCTTTTATGCAGATTTTCCATTGCTTCTGACTCTACTCTGCCGTGTAAAACTTAACATTTTTCCGTGTGTACATTGTAGACAAGAGCCTAAAAAGTAGGGAAAACTGCGTTTGGAAACTGAGGTGGACAAAAGTTATTTACTTTTATTTGCAGATAAGGGAATTGTAAATCCAGGATTCTTGCGTCAACTTTGCTACCTTCCTTGAGATTGCCCAAGTGGGTCGACAGTTTGGGAAGGAAATTTTGAGTAAGTTGAAAAGAAAGCTACTTGTGAGTAAGAAAGTCGGGAACATTGATGGAAAAGCGTTTCGGTTCCATACGTCTAATTTTTGGTGAAAGCAGCACTTCAAGTTTTTTTGCTATAATAAGCGTGTAATTCAATTTACAAGTTTTAATGAAATTTACCGACGAATTTAAATATGTATAAGGGGTCTTAACTTATTGTGATTTTCTCTGTCAGTCTTTCGTTAAGTTCTTTCAAGAGGAACAAATTGCATATTGTCATTTTTACCTTTAGTTGTTGCCAGCTTGTAAAATTATGATGTCATGAATTTACCCAGATCAGATATTTTCTCATGAGGTCAAATGATTCACCTGAAAACCTGGCCGGCCGATCCATTAGTTATGAATATGAATAAGAGTAGCTACAATAACAATTCCTTCAATCTATCAATGCATCAATAGAATTCACAGAAACGTAGATAAGGGTCTCCCCGTAATTAAATATTAATAATAATAGCCAACGCATGTATTTTCGTTTTCGATTGTTTCTTATGGTATGAATTTTGTGCTTTGTAACAACCAAAGCAGTTTAGATAGCACCCATAATGACTTTATTTTAACCACCATGTCAAAGTACCTCAAAGACATAATCATTCGAAAAGATTGCACTGAAAATTTGATTCGGAATCAATACCGGATTGTCTAAGTTGCTCACAAAAAGGAGGTTTGTATGCAAATGCTCTTTCCATTTTCCGCATTATCCGAACATTTCTTTATCTCGACTACGAATGGTAGTCTCAAAACTTTCCGCTAAAGCCTTTTCCGTATTTCATGTTTTTAGACCTTTGTTTCAATTGCGTTTTCTAGTTTTCCGGCTAGATATTATTTGTTATTGGGAGTTGAAACGGTTAATATCAGACAAGGGACAGTAACAGTTTTGGTGTAATTTACATGTAACTAATGCACGTAATCATATTGCGAAAAATGCATTAAGGATGGATAAATTTGTTACAAAAAGGATCTATTTTAGCTCATCCTAGACTTTACAAATCTTCCAAGCTAATTATGTTTTCAAAAATGAACCTTTACTACAGACATATTTAGTCAACAGTGGTGGCCTTTTCCAGTTCTAAATATCTGGTACTGCATATAAACTTCAAAAGCTTGTAAGGTTCAGATCCACGAGTCAAAGCTTTATAGAAGCAACATCATAAAGTTATAAACCACATAGCTGATAAAGTTTTCCTTTGAGAATTACCGACCGTTGCAAGAATAAAGACAAAATAAATAATTAAAACTAATAATATACATATTTTGGGCGAAAATTGAGAGAAAGTTGTGATTAGCTAACCACCAAAGAGTGATGTAAAGCTCGTATTCACCTCTTTCCCGTGGACTTTTATTCCCAATTCCCAGCCACGTAATCCCAACAACAATAAAGGACGATAGGATATCCTTTTATCCTCGAATTCCTTCTGATCCAGGCTTTGATAGGTATTACTCTTTTTTTACGTATATGTAAATTTAAATTGAAATGTAATTACTAAAAAAGCAAGCTTACGTCGATTTGCCTTTATAAATCTTGCCATGCAGCAGTAGCAATTTTATGCTGTCGCTATTCTCTCCATATCCACGATTTAGTAATTACTTTTAGCTATTATCCGGTAAAGGTACCGATGTCGATATACGTTTTATAGTTATAAAGTCTGGATAAAAGCCAATTTTTTGCTTGTGCCATACAATAAATTACAAAAGGGTGTAGAATACCAGAGCGAAAAGAATTCAAAAGATGAAACTTTATATCATCACATAACCCTTGTGATTCGGTAAAAGTCTCGAAATGGGATTTACTACGCAAAACTTTACAAAATTGTGTGCTAATCAAACAATTTCAGTAAAAAGATGAAGTCAAAAGATTGATTTTTTTAGACTTTGAAACTTGCAAAGAAAAATAAATTATACGTCGATTTCTAAACGAAATGAAATTCTCAAAAACTTTTTTTTGAATAACTACATACTTTCATTCAACTTTCTTACTTTATGCTAAATATTCATTTTATTTTACTTAATGTAAAAATTGCTGCTCTTTTAGCACAGACTTTAGTAGTACATTATATATTATACATACAATATTACATAATATTCTTAAAGGATGCAATATGCTTCAAGGCACCCACCAACAGCATCCCCGTATACCTACATACATTTACATTGGCACTTAATATAGGGACTTTGTTATAACCTGTTTTCAATCCAGGATTTGAGTCTAACTACTTTCCGAAGAAAAAACACTTTTCATGTGTTGAAAGGGGAAAAAAGTTGATACCTTTAAGGAAGAATCTTTAGTGCTTGATCCATGCTACGAAGAATAAGTGATACAACAAGCGCAAAAAGAATCTACAAACTCGACGACAACAAGTTTTTTGTAAAAATGAAGGGAAAAAGTTTTTTTCTCAACTGTGCTTCTCCATGACTGAATTCGTACATGGTACTTTCTCCAAGAAAAAGAAAAAAAAGTTTGACTAACTTTAGCCTAGCAAATAGTAAGTGACATTCGAATATGAAAAGACACACAGTAACTGCCAACATGAGCTAGCGCAAGAATAGCTAAAAGCCGGTTGTTTAGCGGTTACGTGATCATATAAGTCCTGCCTTGTATAACTTGTACAATTTAAGCATGTATTTTTCTTAAAGAGAGAAATAAAGACGCTGGTCCGCTTTTGTTAGGTAATCAAAGTACAGGAAACGACATAACAAACAAACACCCAGGCATTATTAGATGAGTAAGGAAGAAGCACGTCCTCGACTACACTTACAAACATACGAGTGGTGCTGTTGCTGTTCGCTTTCACGAAATTCCCAGAACAGTAAACAAATTCTTGGGAGTGATGAGGACACGAAGAAAGCAAAGAAAAACTGTTTTCTACATATGTCAATGCAAGTGCACGATGTTGGCGATGATTATAAAGCTATGGTGGTGTGTTATGTTACTGGCGGTGATGATGGGGAGGTGACAACACAGAAAAAGTTTTCCTGGATGAATGGGTTGTGAGGGAAGGCAAAGGTATGCTTACGGTAATCATCGCCCTCATCTGGAATATTACTTTCGGATGGAAAAAGCAGAAGCGGGAGCCAAGTAAGTTATCAGCAAAGCGAACCTATTTGTGTGTTGTAGGGAAAAAGTTCCAATAAGATAATAAGATAGGACGGATTCTCCCATTATTATGTAGAAATATACAGGAAAAAAGTTTGATTCAAGAAGATTGTACTTTTCTACTTTAGCCGAGACGATTTTTTTCTCCCATTTTTACTACGCTGGATAAGATGAGAGTCAATGCCAATAAGCCCTTGGTATAACACATTTTTTGAATAGTGGGTCCAACACAAAAAAATGAGCACAAAAAGAGGCTGAACATGTTGGTTGTTAGTTGTGTTTTTTATGAGTGTATGCTCTTGGTTTACGGTAAAGACTTAAAAAGATAGAGATCGTGGAACTTTTTATGACATGCTTAGCCTAGCATGAACAGATAGTTTGTTCCGTGTGGGTGTTTGTCCCGTTTATGACTCAAAGATCTATAGGTGCTCACTGGTTGGTACATAGGCAGCATCTCTGGAGCCTGTACAAGATTCCATGAAAATTTCCCAGCCTCCATTATTTCCCTTACAAAGGTAATAATCAATGTAGGTACATGCCTAACTAGGACATGATTAAAAAGTCGACATACGTATTCGCACTTTCCCAGAATGCAATTTGTATCAGTTGGGGGAGGCGGAGGTGCTGTCACCCACACAGCCCAGAGTTTAGCATGATATTGAAAATTTCTATATTACTGTTATTGGATTTTGGCTGATTAAAATTGGAATTGCTTTTAATAAACATGACAAGGAATTTGAGACAGTAATAAAGTTTCACGTGTTTTAGTATGCGGTTCCATTGTTGTAACATGTTTGTCGCATGGTTTAGTCTAGATTTATCATAAAAATAATGACGATGACGGGCATGATGATAATAAATAACAGCAATAACTTTTATAGGAATGTAAACTTTATGACTTAGTGGACCATAGCCTTTTTTTCTTCCCTTGCAGTCCTTTCATTCAGACAATGCCATTTTTCACGGAAAACCGCTTTCTCCATGCCCAAGCATCTTTCTTTTCTCCTGTATGCAAAAAGGCGAAGAAGAGATAAACGTGACTGCTTGTGTATTCATGCTTTTACTTTGCTTTCTCGGGGCTGTTGAAGTTGGGCGATGTGTTACTTGCTCATAGCAGAGAGGCTACGCTGCATAAGGCACGTCTAATGTGGAAACCATGAAAGGGTTGTGGTGATACTGGTGGTGGTGACTGTGGAAATGCTCTCGTGGTGGCATTCATTATTTCATGGCTATATGACTAGCTTAAACTATAGTCACGTTAGTTTTACAGTGAAAAATAGTTTGATTTGCTTGGCGGCAACATCACAAGCAGGGAGCGCAACAACATTGTCCTTTTGAAAGTGTGACATAGACAGAATGAGAAAAGGAGAGAAAGGAGGAAAAAAAGTTTTTGAAACAGAGTCGATTAGTTTCCGGCTGGAGTGCGAGAATTGCTTTCAGCTTACTTTACTACATTGACAATGAAAGACTATTCGAAATTCCGGAGAGAGGGAAAAAACTGTGCCATAATTTTCGGATGAAGATACATTTCTCTTTGATATAAGATCATTACAAAAGGCAAAGACACTATTTTACATTTTTTCTTGCAAAGTTTTCCTGTTTGAGGAACTCTTCCTTCCTTTAAACTTGCACAGCTGAGGGAAAATACTACTCCAGTGAAATGAGAACGTGAATGTTTTGAAGGTGGATGAGAAATGAGTTGAATGTGAATTCTGTGGAATAATGTGGTAACTAGCACGGAAGTTACAGAGTAGTTAAGCTTTCTTCACGTGGGCCTCTATTCAAAACAGCGATGACAAAGTGCGAGAGCAGAGCCCAAGGTAAACGTGTATGTCACAGAAGAATAAGAATAAAAAGTTTACTTGTGCCATTTTCTTTTTCTTACTTGTGACTCTTTCTCTCCAAGAATGGGGAAAGTTATTGCAAAACGAGGACCCCGATGAAGTAATGTCGGCGGTGGTGAAAGAGGTGGCCACGAGGACAGTATTAAACCAGTGTGTTATGGCCTTTTTTCATATTCGGCCCAGAGATTCATAACAAAGTCATTACAGGAATACTGCGGCGGCATGATGAACGTTGCAGGAAGAAAGAATGTTTGTAATTGCGATTAGGGAAAATCTATATATAGGCATGTGTGTGTGTGTTTGCCAGAAAATTGGACAATTTACTAATACATCTATCTTCAAGTTGGCATAATTAAAACATAAATCACAACTTTTGGAGCTATTCTTTGCTTTCGGCCTTTTGTTCGCCTCTACGTCAACTTGTTACAAACAATATGTCACTTTTATTCGTGACAATAAAGAAGCAATAGCATAACTATATTACACATCCTTTTACTTTCCCTCCCAGCCATTCTCGCAAGAGACTAATGAACTTCTCAAAATGATGCATTAAGTCGTGGTTGACTGAGTGACACTTGTGTTTTCTCAAGCTAAACTGAAATCATCATGAACATGATGGAGGACCGGCCTTTTATTCCAAACCAAAAACTTCCATTTTACACTTTGTGACTTCACAAATCAAAACCACGAAAGGACGACTTGATCACATGAATAAACCCTGAATGAGAGAATCTTTGTGTTTATTCAAGCTAAAATCAGTAGGGGCTCCAGATGGAATAGTCATTCATAGTTGTGAGAGTGACGACTTCTATCTCCTAGTATGTACCATTGTAATTTTGTGAGCCAACACTTGCAATCATTTTCATCTCGATGATCATCTCGTTCTCCTTCGCCGAAGAGGAAAAGAGCATCAGCATCAGCAGAGAGAGAAGTCACCCACGTCACTTGTATTCATTGGGTAGTAAAATGGAAAAGGAGTTTAAGAGAAAGGCTGTTAATTTGCATAAATATGCGATATTCAGACTGTGTGATTGCTTCCTGTACTTCTACGAAAAGGAAAGATAAAGATATACATAGGTATATACATATGTGTACCTCGTGGACAACCAAGGTAAACCCTTGAACTGAAAAGTTTGTCAAATCTTTTAGGTCCCATAATAAACATACTCAAAAACTAATTCAATCCGACCCTAGACACTAGATACGGTCACGTGATTATAGCTCACTAGATATATGATGAGTTTGAATTGCCCTCGAGAATGATACATTTATGCATTTCTCTACTTTATTTACTCGCATCCGTGGTTAAAGCATTTTAGGGGATTGTCCACACCAAGGTTGACTAACTTATTGTTAACTGCTTTTATTCGAGGTTTTACTTAATACGCATGGGTTGATGAAAGTCCAAATTAAAACGCAAATAATAAGAAGTGTCCCAATTACAATTAGTAGAGTCGGTGACGTGGAAGTGGGAAGAAATTGAAAATGTGTGTCTCTTTTGTCAATCCTGTCCCACCCATTCAATATTTTAATAATGCGTTGGTTCTACGAATTTCAGTATACTCACCTTCAGCAGGTATAAAGACGTTGAGAAAAAGGCAATTTTCGCTCTGGTTGCGTAACAAGGGGAGCAATCTCTTGAGTTGCATTAGTTTTCCTCTCGGCATTACTTTCAGCGCTTCAGTCTCGTTTCGTATGTAGTTAGGTGTGACTTGGGGACACACAGGGCTGGGATGGAGATTTCGTCTAATTCCCTTCCAAGGGTCTGGAGAAACTGGCGGCATAAATCTTAAATTTCCTTCAGGTGATGAGGCGTACGGGAGATTGAGGAATACCTCGACTGCTGCATATCCATTCGGGGGTTGGAAGATAAATCCCTGAACAAGGCCTAACTTGGTGAGCACTTGCCGTGGACTCCAAACAACGTCATTTTCCCCACTAGTCGTGCCACCGTTAATATTCACTGTAGACGCGCTGACGGTAGCTTCTCCCGTTTCTGTGGCGGCATTCGCACCATCACCACCACTACTACCACCACCACCCCCCGTCACAACTTTTGGACCACTCATCGGTAAGAGGGTTGGAAGATAAATCCCTGAACAAGGCCTAACTTGGTGAGCACTTGCCGTGGACTCCAAACAACGTCATTTTCCCCACTAGTCGTGCCACTGTTAATATTCACTGTGGACGCGCTGACGGTAGCTTCTCCCGTTTCTGTGGCGGGATTCGCACCATCACCACCACTACTACCACCACCACCCCCCGTCACAACTTTTGGACCACTCATCGGTAAGGGTTCACCGCTTGAAGTGACATCGCCCGATAGAAAAAACAATATGAGGAGCAAGGAGAGCAGCAAAGGGACTTGAAAATTTTTGCGGAACATATCAAAAGCACTTTGGAATCGGTGACATAAACGATGCTGTCCTCCTCCGTTGCTGTTGATGATTCCCTTTTGAAATGCCACATTACATTCTACACAGTTTTCCTTCACTTGGCAAAAGTGCAACGGCGAATAAGATGGTATGGCTTTCGACTTTTTTTTCTTGGAAAGAGATGTTTCCTCTCAAGTATTTTCATACAGGTAGCTCTCAAAACGTCATGAAATATATACTAGCTTCCCTAAAATATCCATCAAGAAGGAAAAGTATGTCAAGTGTATGTAAAAGGGCTGCTCTATCTGAGCACGAGGGAGTATTAGAATATAAGCCAGTTGAATTTTTTCTTGTCAAGTTTTATTCACTCTGTGTGGATTTCCATTATGCGATTTTCCAGTTTCCCATAATCTTGCAATACTTCATATAATAAACTTGGTCCTTATAAACTGTGGCACAGGATCCAGTAGAAAGGGGGTAACAAATTTCCTTCTTTTTTCACGATCATAAAAAAGTAAGAGCAGTCAGCCCATGGAATGTATAGTATTTTCTCAAGAAATTCTTGTAACTCAAGCCGCCATCATAATATTACTGCGAGCTGAACGAAAGACACTCTCTACTTTCTCTTTCTTCATATGGTTTTGTCGTGAAGCCCGATGAGAGGTAAAGATGATGGTATGTGATTTAGCAGGAACCCAGTTATTTGACACTTTATGCATGTGCATCATAAAAAAGTCGAGTTATCGCCTATGTTCATTTATTCATTTTCACACATGCCTTCCTCCTTATAACTCGAAATATCAGGGAGGGCTCGCATTTTTTTCTCTCCTTTTTTTATCAAATTTACACCATGGATGGAGGAGCATGTACCATAAAGAATGTGACGGAACAAACCCAGGGTTTTTGCTCTCATCAAAAAATACTGACATCCAAAGTTATCACCTTATGACTACACTCTTGGAAGTATCCATGTATGTATGTATGTGACAATATGGTTACGGTACGTATATTAAAAACATTGGATGATGGTATGGTGCAGTGGACTCTTTACATAGGTACGTTTCAAAGGCGCTGTGTACAAAACGTCCTGTTAGGAAATGCAGAGGATGATAGCATTACTCAGAGAACGACAAAGCATTGCAAAAAGGGGCTCTTTTTCTTTTCGAGAGCAATACCAATTTTTCAATATCTCATTCAGTTTTTTTTAAATCATACAATCTACGACTCCAAGGATTTCCGTTCTCTCTGTGGAAAAACAAGTTCAATTTATTTGAATGAAGCAGGGTTCTTGATACTCTTTCCCGCTCCTCTGGCTAAACATGTTTCATAAAAAATAATCGCCATAATTTTTCTCAAGTTGTTTCTTCAGAGCCACACATATTGTATCAAGCGAAACACATACGTTAAGCCCTTTTTTCTCGTTCCCAAGATCGTTGTGACAGTAATGGTGTTGGAACGCGGCAGAAAGAGCGAGTGGAACATTACCCGAGGGATGCTCTTCCTTCAAAAGGGAAAAAGGTAGACACTTTCACAATCACTGAAGAAGAGCGAAATAAAAGAATCGAAAATATACTGAGATAGAGAGGAAAAAAGAGAAAGAGTTGCTTCACCGTTTACATCACATTTACTTAGTCCTTCAAGTAAATACACGCTGGCCGTGCTAGATGCTCTTCCCTTCGGTGTGTATAAGCAGAGGAGGAGATGAGTCGAGAGGGTCTACTGCAGGGACTCATTCTTCTATTTTCCAGGTTGACTTTGTTTTCTTGTCCTTGCTTTGCTCTGCTGGAAGCAATAAATACTTGACAAACCTTTGCCACCAGCTACATTTCACTTTCACCTTCAATTATTTTTGTTGAATGTTTTTTCTTCTGCGTTTGAGACAGGTGCAGGCGCTGCGTTTTCGATGTTGTTTCACGGAACATGTACCCACAGAGAGCACAAAAGGGATGAGAGGAATGCTGATTTACTCAAAGAAATGTACAACCACCTGAGGGTGTTGTGGCCTTCTTCTTTAAGAATATATGTGACACACACTACTCGTCCTTCCAGAATGTCAAGTAAACAATGTCCTTAAATAAGAAAGGTGGTTTTTTACCTATTTTTATACAGGACTTTTTTGTAAGACTATTAGCAATAATGGAAGAAAGGTAGACGGGATACTATTATTGTCGGTACGCTTTCAGTTCAAGACAATGATAACAAAGATATGAATGATGATAATGAGAAGGAAAGGCGCGTGGATCCCTATTTGCGGTAGTCACAGAGAAAGTATTATGATCGTGCCAAAATTGTGTGCGGTTCCACATCTTTCTCCTTTACTTTCCGCCTTTCACATCCAGTTAAAAAGACTTGTGGGTCTCAGCAACGATACGCTTCACTTGTTTGAGTTATTAGAGCAGGAAGTTTCTTTGATATATCCTCTGGAAAAGATGAAATTCCACACTTTATCTTCGAAATGCATACTTGAGTTCCAAATTTTACTTTCTGCGGCTGGCTATAGCAATCCCCTAAAGTCATCATCAATAGACGAGTGCATCGCTCTCCTTACGCTCTCTCTCTCTCGCCATCAACTAATATAGGGAAAATGTCTGAAATTCCTCTGATATCACGAAACCACTATAAGTGAAAGAAAGACAACGTCTCGTCTCTGAGAAAAAGAAATAATTTGATTTCGCTCTGATAAGGAAAGTTTAACTGACTGGCTCATTCACAATTATGAAAACCTTCCAACAGTGATAGTCATCGTCATCATAATTATTTACAATGTGGCATCACCAAAATTCCACTCACGTTTTGGCATCCCCCTTCTCTTCACGGTTTTCCAAATGTCTTGCAAGACTTTTCTCCAAGTGTAGCTTGTTGAAAGTTTGATTGAATTAAACCATCGGAGTCTAACAAAGTGTTTGGCAAAAGGACGTCTGTCGGATTCGATTCGAAGAAGTAATAACAATTCCAGAGAAGATATGAAAGTGTGGTGGCTGCACAGCACCACTCGTCCGCACACAGTCTTAACTTTTAACCAATACAGTGAATTACGTAGGACACATGTAATGCCAAACAAGTGCCATTTAGACAGACTCAGGTGGAAAAATAAAAAGCTGTCGCAATCACTACAACAGACCCATAGTGTTCACTTTCGTCCGCATTAACACCAAAAACTACACCACACAAGAGGAAAGGCAATGTTTTCTACAACTTGTAGCCCGCTCGAATGTACGCAAGAATTCCAGGTGAAGTGCCAAAAATTTCCACTCTCTTTCCGTCTACAACTTGAATTCCATATCGTTTTGTGGCTGTATCACAGCATCATCATATCAACTGGCATCGCTTGGACGTTCCGTCAGAAAAGCAGTTGTATAGTAAGTAGATAGAAGTGGCACTGGCTAAGTGCTCTTCTGCTACTGAAAGGACACACTTTTACGAGAACGAATTCCCAACGGACAGGCGGAAATGCGATGCGCTGTATCTATATACATACCCATGTACATGTATAAATTTCATTCATCTGCTTCCACAAACTGTCAATTTTAAGTGAAAATGAGATGGAAAGGTAGAAAGCAAAACGTGTACGTAAAATTAAATATTTTCCCTCTTCACATTTCTGGAGAGACGTGTGAACGACTGTTTGCACGATTCGAGCAGCCTTTCACCAAGAAAAAGGTTATTGATATTTACTCGTTCATCTTGGAAGGATCTGCTTGTGACTGTCAAGTTTCAGAGTGATCCTCACAAAAAAATGTCTGTGGCGTGTTAAGGTTGACGATAAAGTTCAGGACGATGATTCGGATAAAAATAGAGACTCTGGCGTTACTCAAACCTCCAAATTCTGATTGGCAGTGGGTTGCAAAATTTTAATAGCTTGTATTTACCGGCTCATGCATTTTGCATGCTCAAATGATTGTTTGTAGAAAGAACTCAATAAGTATTTTTTACAAATAGTTTTATTGTCAGAAACTAACTGGCTCTTTTTTTCTGAAGATGCTGAAGAATCTTGAGAGAATGTATACTTTAAATAGATGAAAGCTAAACAGTTTGAAT
>JAHZMY010000368.1:0-11184 GCA_027743915.1 Seira sanloemensis
AATGTAACGGCCATGCTGATTACTCCCTCTGATTAGAATCTTCTCCCCTGATTAATGCGAAGAACAAATGATGAGTCAAAAGGATGCATCTGACATGGGACATGTTCATTAAAAGGCATATTTTTTCTCTTGTTTAATTATGCACAACATTTTACCTAAACTTGTGCTTTTTATTGTGTATCTGTGGATGTGCGTCCCTGTGCCTCATGTAAAAAAGTGAAGGTCACTCAAGCCATATCGCTCGAGCGCTGTAAAGTCTGTCTCTCTCCCAAACACTTTGGCTTCAGGACAAAACAAGGGAATAGTTCTCATTGTCATAATTATTCAAAACTGTAAGCTTTTATTTGTTTAATTTGGGGTATTAGTGGGTAATGTTTCTTTGTAAAAAAAACAAGAAGACTCTTGAAGACAATGTTCCTTTGTCAGTTTTTGTTTCGTGTGACATTCAGGTTTCTGATCCGTATTGTTGTATTTTTGAAATGTTTATTACCTACACTCCGATTGTAGAAAAATAAAAAATGTTGACCTTTTAAATAGCATTTAAGGGGAGAGGGAGATTAGAGTTTGCCATGAGTTGAGTAATTTCTCCCTTTAAATATCACATTAGCTAAATTGCTTCTGAGGGACTTTGCTGTTGCTGCTTTGGGAGAATGAGAAGTTGTGTTGTGATGATGGGTAAGAAAATGGTTCAATGAAGGCAAAGGGCAACGCGAGATAAGTTCAACAGAGCCTCTGTTGCAGTGGGATGCCTACGCAAAATCAGAGCAAATCCTTCGAAAGGTCACGTCGAGGTTCAGAACTCAGAAGCATGCCGTTTTGTACGAGTGTGATACCGCTCCAAAGGAAAATTATATAATTAGTCGTAAAGTAAATAGAATTTATTGCAACCTCACATGTTTCCAATATGGATGATTAATACTGTCGTAATTTAGTTGGTGAATGGTTATGCTAAATGCTAGACGCGTCTCTTGTACCAGGTATACTTTTGGTCTTTGTTGGCGCCAAAAGAAAAACTTAATTAACTCCATTTAGATTGCAAAATAATTAATTACAAGCGTTCATTTCATTACATTGAAGACAAAAGCACGTTTTACGATGCTGCTAATTTCTGCAATTAGTTAGCATAGTTAAATAAGGCAGAGCTCTTAGAATGCTGCAAATGCTTGGTTTAGATTTGCGAATCAGAGCATATGTATATTTATTGCAGATTTTTGCAAATGACCAGCCTCGTGAAATTTTCGGGGCTCCGATTTCCGCTCCGATTCGTTGAAAGTATTTAAAAAGTACACTAGCAATAAACTTGCGGCATAATTAATTTAAAAAATTAAGATTCTAGCAAAAGTTAAGTTTCAAACATTTAAAAAGAATCTCATTATTCTTGATTAAAAGGGCGTCGATCACATTTAAAAACTGTCTTATGCTCTTTTGCCTTGATTTAACTTTGAGTTTTAACTTCAGTAAGAGTTGGTTGGTGCCATCATCATAAAATTCATACAATTTCGTCATTCTAAGCTCCAATTGAGGTGTCTCTGTGAACTTTTGCATTATACACCTATCGCTTAAAAATGCCCCAAGAGCATACGCTCGCGTGGTTTACTACTGTATTCGGTGAACACCTTGGTAAGTTCATGGGAGAGCTACAAATAATTTCGTTCTTCAACGATTTGATTAAACTGTAGCCGTCGCCATTTTAAACTTGAGATAGTTTAGAAAAAAAGTGCATTGCTCAAAAAACAAATGCCACCACCGTGTTTATTATTTAAGCACTTCTTGACCTGTGAAACGACAGTAGTTGTATTTATATCACTTCTGAAGCTAGAAATAAGGCGTGTAATTAACTTGTAACATGTACAATAATAATTATAGCCGTGCACTCTTGCATTATTTATTGCCGCATTATTGCATCAGAGAAAAAAAGTCATCATCAAAGCAGAAATAAATATTTCTTTTTTCAGATTAAGCCCAAGACTAAATATACATATACTCCTGCCTTGTTTTCAAAACAGGTTCTTCTTTTGATAAGCATATTATGTATTGAAATGGTGAATAGGAATTATGGACGGAGTGATGGTGGCGGGTGCATTGTGTAATCAATTCTTTTATTTTTTTATGTCATTTCATATTCCCTTGCACTTTGCCATTTTCTATTCTTGTTCTGGTATATATTCAAGGTGGCAATTATCTTTGGGAAGGGTTTTAATTTGACCTGAGAAACTCCAATATGTATGTATGTATGTATATGAAAAATGATTTTTTTTGCTCGCTGCCTAAAAGTCTAAAGAAAAAGTATGCATTTTTTATGATATTATTGTCAAGTTCAGTTTTTTCTCTCTGAATGATGGTGGTTTGGTGGACGTGGACACATCCATAATTACAAAGTCAGAAAGAGAGGAACGTGACTCTGATGAAGACAAATGATGTGGAGGTGGCCGTATGTCTGTGGCCCATTACTATCGCTTTTTCCCCGTGACATGCATGACATGCAGGGGTTCACGGCGGGGTCTTCACTCACAGTTGGATCCATATAGTAGCCTTTTGTCAATTTTTTTCTTTATGAAATTTGGCCAGTCTCATCGATTTTCCCATTTTTTTGGAGGAAAGGAGAAACCAGTTACAAAAATGGTCGGGAAGTTCTTACATAAAAGTATTCATTACTTTTTAAAACTGTGAATACATGCGAACATTTATAAATATCAAACTCGTCATATCTGAAATGACAGCGTGCCTACCAACTACCAACTGCAAAACGTCGGCATTAGCAAAAATTACGCGATTGCAACACTAAATGGTTGTAAATGACAATAATAATTAGTGGAATGTCGTGTTACGAATCCCAGCTCACGATATAAGCAAAAGCAGTAAGGAAGGCCGAGATAGACTTCATGTTCATATTTCATATTTATGAATGAAAACGAAGCATGAACTCCACCGTCGGTTGCACCATCCCCCATAAAAATGGACAGGTAAGTATCTACTGCATTTTTAACCAAAGTGACAACTAATTGGAGCAGTTTAAGCCTCATTAAATTCTTTACAAGGAAGTGCGACGGCGAACAACACCTACCCACTTTGCATATTTATCAGAGGCAGGCGTCTCTTATTTTCACTGTATGCAGATTTTCAAAGCACACATATTTTTTTCAAAAAAAAAAGTATTCAGTGCAAACTGCAATTTTCTCTGCTTGTATTCTTGGCTAATTCAATTATTTTGCCATTTCCTCCCTCCTGCCAAGCCTCGTATCGTCCTCGTCATCCAACTAAGTGTATGTGTGTGTGCTTTGCGTGTGCCTCCACTTTTTTCTCTGCAGTTTCTGCTAGATTCTAAGTAATTGGATACGTTTTGTAGGAGAGCCGAGTGACTTCCGGATGAACTAGTGCAATTACAATATTTTTTACTATATGGCTATAAACTCCCAAATGTGTCCTAATACCAGCTCATCACCCTATTTACACAAAATACAGCATGAAAAAAGCTAGTCAAAGTCCATCACAAAACTCCACCTACGCAACACATACATACAAACATATTTGTATGTACTAGTGATGACGATATGAGTGATGACAATGGCTCATCCTCTGCAGACCCAGGGATGGGAGATGTCATGCGTGCTCAAATTAAATTAATGTCTTCGTCTCTGTTTTTGCGAAACAGCTGAAAAAAAAACTTGTGTGTGTATGCACCATTTTCGGGAGGAGGGTTACGCAGTCTGGGAGTGGGTCTGAAGAAATGTGGAAAACCTCATGAATTTTTTTCTCCCAATATTTGATATGATTCACGTGTGAATATGTGTAAGTCTCTTGTAGGTTTTTAATCCTTCTCGTATTGCATAAAAAATGATGAGCTAATGGCTTGGAATGATGACATAGAAGACATTTGGTCTGGGTCTGATGAGAGGGGCTATGCCCAGACATAGAAGAGGATGGACACGGATGATGATGACATGGAGTCAAGCGAGGAAAATTGGGTTACGACAACAATTGTTTTTCTTCTCTCTCTTGTGGATTGCACGCGAAATTATCCTTGCAAAAAAACAGATTTTATTTTATTGTGAGGCTAAAGGGCACAGCTAAAAAAGTACCCCAAAATATGTATCTTGTTTGTTTTGACAGAAGAGGGAAAGGGAAGCTGGGAAAAAATGAAAGGGAAGCAGCAGAAGAAGAAGAGAAAAAACATGATGATATATTTTTTTATCAATTTTCTGACTTGTTTGTTCACTCACAAAAAAAAAATCACAATGGCTTTGTCATAGTCATAATATGATGGCTTCATTGTTGTGAGAGGCTTGAAGTGATTTTTTTGTGGACTGAAAACCCATAAAAACAGAACTTGCAAAAAAAATGCTCACACACACAAAAAAAAGACAAAGACGGAGCAAAAAAGTACACTTAATTTTAAAGGTATTCATCTCAAACTATGTGAATGAAACGGTTATCTTAATTACAGTCATTTTCACTACTTTTTTAATCCTCTTTTCCTGTACAATTTTTGATGTGAAGAAAGGAACCTACAAAAAAAAGTTGTTTGGGAGTTGGGCTCCTTCCACTTTCAGACTTTTTTCTAGATTTTTTTTGCTCTCGTTTGCATCTTGGGGGTAGTCCATCAGAAAATTTGCAAAATTGATCGATTTCAGATAACCTTGGGATAAAATCCGAGATTCGCAATCTTATCCACGCTCCCTTGTCTCACCCGTCACGTTTTTCATTCTTCCTTTCATTTTTTATACATTCTTGTTCAATAGAAAGGCGATAACTTGAATTGATCCTAATGACTTTAATTATCAAGCACCGATTTCGATAAACTTCTGAATTTATTTTATCTCCGAGAACAAAGGAAAATCCAGATTCCGCCACAAAGACTAAAAAAATGAAAGGAAGCTTAGAGATAAGCATCAGCGTATAATACACATCCTATTGAATAAATCTCAGGCTCACCGATTCCAATCTCCCATTTATTTTGACAAAATTATGTAAATGAGAATCGTTTTAATTGTCTCCTCATAATAATGATAACGCCTTTTGTGTGTGACGATGGAAAGGCGCAAAACATACATAATATATCCCCTTTACTATTCCTATAAGCTTGGGTATGGTTGGTGATGGTGATGGTGATGGTATCACACAATCTTTATTTGTCATTCATTATCATATTTGATATTAAAAAATTATTTGCGAATTAGCAAAGTTGAACAGTGCGCTGATGCCTTGGTCGTTATCAGTTGTGAACACATTTTTCTCTGCATACTCAATTACTACATAAATATATCCCATTCCCAAAAAAACTTGTAAATTGGCTCACAGCATTTAATTAAGTATACAATGGGTCTTGTTATCCCAACCACTATGTACATACTATAGTCCCCTTCTTTTTTTCCCTTTGTCAACGGTGCCGTTAAAAATGTGACAAGTTGCGGAGACGCTAGTCAATGAGTCTGAAGGCAATTGGCTTCTTCTTCTTCTTCGAGTGGGAAAAAATTTGTGTGTGTGTGTGCAGTGCTCATCTTTCTGCGAAATATAATTGGGTTTGGGAACTCGTATAATGACTACACATTGTCTCTTCTGTTTACCTTAATCTTAATATAATTTTATTATGAACTTCCCACGCACAAATACATACACATACTTGAGTTTGATAATAATAGCGTAAAAATATATTCAGGTTTGAATTGATACTTAATAAAAAAAATTGATAAAGTTTCGACATATTTTTTTCATATTTGTGCGATGAGCTCAAAACTGGGCTGATGAGAACCTTGACTTGTAATTAGTGAAACTTGAAGATTTGTCTTGCCAGGAATGTGCTGTGTTCACTGGTGACAATTTGCATGTGACTTTTTTTTGTACCGCATGTGATAAATTACAAATCTGCATTTTAGAAGGGTGATAATAGCGTGTGTGTGCAGAAATGCAAATGTCATGAAATGTGGATTTATGAGCTTTTGCAAAGAACGTTTTTCCCAAATTAGCTGAAGTGCAGTTTGAAAATGAAGATGGGAAATGATTTCGCATGAGTTAAACCTAAACCGTTAGCTCAAAATAGATCCTTTGTCTTCAAGCTTCAAGTTATTATAAGCATTTTAAGCCTGTTTTTCTCCGAAAGACAAAAAAAATCCGCCTGTGCATAAGACTTAAATCACATTAATCCCCGTCTTCCCAAGATGATTTTTTCTAGTAAAATATGACCCTTTTTATTCTCAACATTCTATAGAATCAAAATATGTTCGAATATATAAAGTATTTAGGGCATATAGTGACTTAGTCGATGAATTAATTATTACTATCTTAAATATATATATATACATAGGTATGTATATTCCCTCGTGATTAATTGCTTGGGGCTGCCTTCAAGCTCAGAAATGGATGTTATGTCTTCAAGCTTCAAGTTATTATAAGCATTTTAAGCCTGTTTTTCTCCGAAAGACAAAAAAAATCCGCCTGTGCATAAGACTTAAATCACATTAATCCCTGTCTTTCCAAGATGATTTTTTCTACTAAAATATGACCCTTTTTTGTTCTCAACATTCTAGAGAATCAAAATATGCTCGAATATAAAGCATATACAGTGACTTAGTCGATGAATTAATTACTATCTTAAATATATATATACCTATGTATATTCCCTCGTGATTAATTGCTTGGGGCTGCCTTCAAGCTCAGAAATGGATGTTAGGCGGGCCTAATTCTAATCGTAAGTTTGGGGGATGAAATAGTTGACTTACTTTCCGAGACTAGAATAAAAAAAAGTCTGTTTTCCCCATCGCTGGCTAAGATTTAATGAAGAGATATAGTAGGTATCCGCGCTGTGCCAAACGCGGGATCCACCTTCTTTAGTCAATCACTCCAGCGTATCATTTCAATGTCTTGGTAATGATGCGCCCTTTCAAACCGTACTTTGTAATGGAGATNAGAGATATAGTAGGTATCCGCGCTGTGCCAAACGCGGGATCCACCTTCTTTAGTCAATCACTCCAGCGTATCATTTCAATGTCTTGGTAATGATGCGCCCTTTCAAACCGTACTTTGTAATGGAGATAACTTTTTCCCTTCCAATTTGCAAAGTTGATATGTCATGCATGGTCTTAACTACATATCTCGTCTCGTCTTTCAAACTTCATTTTTTCTTCACAAACTCTGAAAATGTCTGAGTTTCCAGCTTGGCTATTAGGTATACTATGTGCACATACATATGTATGTGATGTATTTATGTTCTTTGCTCAGCTTTCACCAAATTTTTGACTCTTGTGTGGCAAAATTAATTGGCATCGTTCATGTCTCATCGTCTCTTTCACTTTTTCTCCTTCCCATTAAAACCACCACATCTCCGCTCAGCCATTGAACCGTTATATATGTGGCACAAGTAAACAAGCTACACATTTCTTTGCCTTTATTAAAAAGTTGCAAAATTTTGGGGAAATGGGCTCACTCACATTATATAGGTAAATATATATTTTTGATATTTCCCATCCATCCAGTTGGAAAGAAATACATACATATTTTGGAGATGAGAAGGCACATTTACATGTGTGCTTACTTAAAAACTACGACGCTACTTTTAGCTCATCCTTATTCATCTCAAAAAGGGAAAGTGAAAACGTTTATTCAAGCCAAAGTCAGTAGCACCACCATGTATATTCTTGAGAGAGAGAGAGAGAGAGAGAAATGGCTTTATCCCAATTTTTTTGCTTGTTATGCACCAGTAGCTTCCTTTCTCCTTATAGCGTGTGTGTGTGCTTTTTAATGATAACTTGAGACAGCTCGGTTCCCTTCTAACGGTCTTCGGAGAAGAGAAAAAAATTAATTTGCTCATTTTTCTCGTCTTTCCCACTGAAACATTTTCTACCCTTATGCAAAGTGGCATGTGGACTGGGGGAACGGGGGAAACGTGTGCCGTAAAATTAAGATTTTTTCCTTAAGCTTTGTAGCTTCTCGCATTTTCCCCGGAGAATTGTTTTTGAAGAGCCGACATTGATGTTGTTCTTACTACTACACTACTAGTATTGTTGTTATTCTCGTGGAAATGGAGATAACGTGATCATAAAAACGATTCTGTCATTCCTTAGCATATGCTTCATATTCTGGGCAGGGAGAGAGAGAAAAAATGCAAGGGCTTCGAAGGAGTCGTCTTGAGATCAGAGCTTGTCTTTTATTGGGTGCACCCTTTAAGATAATATTTTGCTCGGGGAAATGTGTATATGTATACAGCTACAGAGGAAAACACCTACAACCATATTAGTTTCAGCAATTAACCTATTTAGCCTATGCCATTTGGTGTTATTACGGTTGACATAAAAACGTCTCTCTTCGAGATCGAGAAGGGAGTGAGATGAGCGGGCATATTATGGCTTTTGCCTTATATTGTCGAGTTTGGGTGCAGTGCTGGGGCCTTTATGAGTAAACTTTCAAAGTGTGTATGTCTGCCTGCTTATTTGGAATGTCGGATTTCGATTCAAATAGTCTTGTCTTCGGTTTCATTTACATCCCTTTTGGTAAGGCCAGCTCACTCATTTGTACACCTTACATAATTCCCTATTATATTATTATATGTACATACCGTAAATCCTCTGAAGGTAGCCGGGTCTCTAATTTCCGCCGGCCTCTATATGTGGCAGGGGAAAGTTTGAAAATTTGGCCGGGTCATATATGGTAGTTTATTCACAGTGCAGAGTGCACGCCAATCCGGTATTGTGTGCATAAATATTGTGTCAGTTACAGTAAATTGTCTACAAAATATAGCTTTATAGAATTATCCTATCCTTATTAAGAATAAAGTAAGAAATTTATTTGTGGAAAGTGCGTTTAATATTCGTTTGGCATATTGAATTATTGGCTTTAATAGAGATTCACAAAAATATAAAACATGATTCCATCAGTAATCTTGGGTGCAATGTAAAATTGTGCAGGATTTCTTCATCTACTTTCGACTTTTATGCATACTTTGTGATACTTAAGATTCATGTCATATTTATAACCCTTTACTAAAACTATTATGGCTCAAAATTCGGCCGGACCTCTATTTTCCGCCTGCCTCTATGTGTAGCCGGGGGTAAAAGTGGCAAATTAGAAATTCCACCCGGCTACCTTAGGAGGATTTACGGCAATTTCAATGTTCTTGCCTTACAAAATGTAAAAAAGCTTTGCTGATCTTGGCAAAATACTGGACTTATTAATTCAATAGCTAATTTACTAGGTAAAGATATGTAACCTGAATAAGGTAAATGGTCATTTAAAATATTATATTTTCAAAAGTTACGGCTTGAAAAGGCTTTTGTTCTTTTTTGAACTGCGCTTGCAAACTCTTTCTGTCTCACTCATCCTATACATACGTGTTTTGAAATGTATTGTTTTACGCCGGGTTTTAAATGGGAAGTAAACTGGTCTCCGTCCTTTTCCCGCCCAGTTATGCTTCCAGTTGATGGGCCATGTCTTCCAAAAATGATGCACGATTCTCGGAAGGATTCCATAAGGGCGGATTAAATAAATGACACAGTTAGAACGTTAGGTTTCGCCTTCTTCCCTTCCCAGCTTAAATTTGTAGTGGAGCCATTAGGCGTAATATGGGGAATAGGAAAAATGTTTTTGGTCCAGTGGTCGTTAAACAGTGTAATATTTGACGTGGCTTCATTCCCTCCATCCTTTTCCTCCATTGCCACAGGCAGGATACTATATAAATACATACTATATAAATATACATACTCATCCTCACTCTGGCTCTGGATGATCCCGGCGAACAGGGAGAACAGAGAGACGGAGAATGATGTAATATCCCTTTTATTACGTACATCGTGAAATAAAGCGGTGGACAGGGAGCTTTTTCCTTGGAATTTTATTGGAACAGTGAAAAAGATAAATGGGTTGTTTACACATTTTACGGGCTCCCTCTGCTCCCAACGTCCATTCTCAATTGTGGCCACGGCATTATTGTATGTATGTAAGGATGTCCATATGTAGGTATATGCTCGTCTAATTTAAAGATGGCACACTGAAGTTGTTGTTGTGTTTATGTTGATGAGGATGATGGAATCTGTTCTGAAAGAGAGAGAGAGTTTTAACGTTTCCCTTCCAACTCCAACTCCTTCCCATTTGCGACGTGACACGGCAATAGACCCTGTCATTCCAGTTGGCAAGATTACAGTAAAATAGACAATTTCAAGTTTCCCTTCAAGACAAATAATAATAGAAGGCACATAAGGAAACCAATCTGTTTCGCTCTCCGAGGTAATTTGTGAACTGTGAGAAGTTGTAAAAGGGGAGGAAATGATTTGGAGAGAGAGATTTTCTAATTAAATTTTGGACTTGGCGTTCTACATTTTAATATTCCCACTTTAAGTTAACCACTGACGCATTGAATATTCCAGAGTTGTAGCCATAAATTTGAATTGGAAGTGGAGGAGAAAGGTGGTAGTGCGTTCCCTTTTATTACCTGTCTCCAGGGACGGATCGTCGGTCACTGCAGGATGGAGGATGGAAGCACGAGTGGAGCCTTGCTCCCTGCTCAATGTTTTATTACTTCTCTCGGAACTTCCTCCACACAATATGGTGGAGTGAATAATACGATGACGATCTGTGGAGCGCATTCATGAATGGGAAATTACTCTGAGAATGAGTATACAATTGCCGAGACTAGGGTATAAACTCAAGTCATTCGAGCTCAATTTCGTAATGCAATAAAATGAGAATTGGCGGAAATTTTTGGACTAAAGTGGTATTTACATATATGCATAGTCAGCCAATTAAGGTTTTACTTTAATCGGAGGTTTATAAAAATATAATGTGTTTGTTAATAAATATGAAGTAGTCATCATGAGTAATTCCTTGTTGAATTTTTATAACAAACACTGGAAATTCTATGCAAGAGACTTCAAATTTGTACTTTACAGGGCCCTGTAAACGAGTCATTTTAAATCGTCGACCAATTTTTACATACATTCTCAGAAAAAATTAAATCGTAAATCATGCGTAGAATGTGAATTTAAAAAAATCAATTTGGAAATTTTTTCTGATTTAGGATGACGGTGCAAACAAGCATGAGTTTTTATGCACTACATATGCAAACCCTCGTCGAGACACGCATAAATCGTGAATACAACGCAAATGGAGGAAATGGTAATATGGATAACATGCTCCAGCTCAGTAACATCAATTTCTCGTCTCCTCCTTCCTCTTCCTCCCGTTTCTACTTAAGTGGTA